>RJWJ010027575.1:0-22086 GCA_004363605.1 Indri indri
CAGATGGCATGACAGTAGCCTTTTAACGGGGTTTTTCCCTCTTCGGTCGCCTGATTCTTGGAATGAACCATTAGCAGAGGATAATCTGTATCCCTTAGAGCTTGCGTAAAAGCTTAGCTACAAAACAAAGTTCAGGGACCTGTGGGGAGAGGAGAAACCTGACTAACATTTGGTAAAGCCACGACAGAGGGTAAGTAATGAGGAATTGTGAGTGTTTGGGTATAGTATGAACTCATGCTTTTTAATGTATATACAGAAATAAATATATATATTGTTTATATGTGCAAGTAGTTGCATATATAATCTCTAGCTCTGTCAACTGAGAGGACCTGGAAGCTGTGACACTCCAGAGCAATGAACATACATGGCACCCAGATTTCAGCTTTTAAATACTAACCTTCAATAATAGGAACTAGGGGTCTTTAGAGAAATGGACGAGCCAGGCACTGTGGCTCATTCCATAATCCCAGCACTTTGGGAGACCAAGGCATGAGGATCGCTTGAGGCCAGGAGTTCAAAACCAGCCTGGGCAACACAAGACTCCATCTCCACCGAAACAAAACAACAAAATTAGGCGGGCGTGGTGGCATTCATCTGTAGTCCCAGCTACTCAGAAGGCTCAAACAGGAGGATCTCATGAACCCAGGATTTGAGGTTGCCTTGAGCTATGATGTTGTCACTGCCCTCTAGCTCTGGCAACACAGGGAGACACAAAACAAACACACAAATAAACAAAAAAAGTAAAAGAAAAGAAAGGGATGAGTCCATGGCTCAGGCATAGAAAATACAAGACAAACCTGCAAAAACTTGTGGCAACAGCAAGTAAGAAATTGCTCAGAAAATGTTGGCTTCATACTGAAAAGAAAATTTGAAGGAGTTCCCTAGATAACCAAACCTGAGATAATTTGAGCAAAATAATAATAATAATAATTATTATAGTAATGAGTTATAAGTATTAGAATAAAATATATATCCATGAATCCATCCTAATATAAATATATGATTGAATAAACAAATAGAGAAGGGAAAGCTCTTCCATATTGTTGAATTCTAACTAACGCATATAGAAAGAATGATGAAAATATAAATATCATTAGGCAAACACCATAGTAATAATTAATGTAGACAAGAATCATTGATAGGTGATAAAATTTTAGGGCAGATATATAATGAATAACAGAACATTTGTATAGCCCCTGCAAGCTAATTTTCACCAGCTTTACTTGGAAGAAACTGGGCAGATATCATTTTAATGAAATTTGGACAGAATTTTCATTTTCGTTCTATTTTGGGTATAAGCCTTTGATTCCATAAAATTCTAGTAATATATTTTTACCTTTATTCACCATTTAAATTTACTCATAAAAATTTATACTTTTTTCTATCTTACTTTCAAGTATTTTCTTAAATCTCGCCTTTAAAATTTTCTCATTTTATTGTTCCTTTTTCCCTACTGATAATAATATTTATAAATGAAAATACATTTTCCCGATTTTATTTGTTAGACAGTATGATCCATGAGATATTCATAGGAATTTCTCAGAGGCAGGCATGTGACCAAACTCCACCAAATTTTTAAGTGCCAATGCAATGTATGTCAAAATACTGCTGTACTGACTGTCAGACAGTCAGTAGTTAAAAGCAGTTTCCAGCATCTTGTCTTTAATATAAAATATTAAGTTTGCATTATTAAAGATACTTAATATAATATAAAGATGGAAATTATATTTTTCAGTTATCACAAAGATTGAAAAATCTGGCAATTCTGTCTTTCATAGGAATACAGCGAAAAGAAAAATACATAGTGCTTAAATAATTGCTACCAGGTGTTTTAATATTTTTATTCATATGATGATATAAATAGGAAGAAACACTTCATAATGTTCAAACACATTTTGAAATCCATGCTGACTTTTTGAGATTAATTAGATAATATTGCGAGTGAATTTGATAGAATGATGAACAACATAACTTATTTTCTCCTTTACTTTTCGAAGAAACATAACTTTCTCTTTGGCCATCTTCTCTATTTTTCACTTACTACAATTGCTACAGATAAAAGTCACTGTCTACCATCGGTCATTGTTTGTCATCTTGATGTTTGGCTTTGGACTGTATTGTTTCTTCTGTGGGAATAAGTGAGCAAGTTCCTTCATTTATCAAAATTAATAATATTTGCCCAAATTATTTGATGAACTATCAAGAGGTTCCAATGGGAAAAATAAATGTCAAATTGTTTTCTGTAGAGAAAAATAGACTAAAATTTCTAGACAAGTCTGTCGAGTCTTTGGCTTCCTCCTTAGTATACTTCGAGGAAGTAGAATGTGGGTATTTTACCTCTTTTTAAAAGTTAGGGAAAGATCCAAACTATAGCAAAATTATCTCAAGGATACCTTGAATATTCCCTGAGCATAACAAAGCTCTTTCCCAACAGGATACAAAAGATTTATCTAGTCTTGGTTTAATGCCTCCCAGAGCATTAGCAATGCTCCTTGTGGAAGCATTAGGAGTTTTTTTTTTTTTTTTTCTTCTACATTTGTATGCATTTGTAGATTTTTCTAGTCATTCTCAGCACACATCCAACTTACTTAAAAATCATAAGAAAAAATGGAAATTTAAATCCATACCTTAGTTTTACCATTCAGAGTCAGGATAGCCCTGTGATGATCTTAGTAAAGTCAGTTTGTAAATTACTTCACAGATCTTGAATATTCACATCAATATTTCAAGACTAACAGAGGCAGATGTCCGATGTAAGAAGAAACTAGCTTTGAATAAATAACACAAACTTCTCAATAACTTAAAGGTGTTTAAAAGGAAAAATATGCCTTGATTCAATGTTTTCTTACTTTAAGTTCAGAAGTTTTGTCCAATGATGTGTTGCCTTTCCAGATCACCCACACTTCTGTGTTATTGTTGTTGTTGTTCTTACACCTGCCTAATTACATTCAAGAAATTATTCAATTGAGTATGATCAGGTGATTATATCATATACCTGGTGCTTTCTACTGATTAAAGGTCCATACATGTTGTCATTGATACAGCAACACTGGGAAATCATAATTTCTTTGCTCTTTATTATTCTTCTCAGTGAAGAAATACTGTCCAAGGGCAAACTGCCTGTTAAGCATTACTGTCCTTGGGACTTCACAAAGGGTTGTTGAATTCCTCTTCTATTAAATAAAGAAGGTGTTCAGAGAAACAAAAATATCTCTCACAAGAGTCACTGAAAAGTTTAAGGCTAATGTTCCTTTCTTACAATTTTGAATTTCAAGTGGCAAAAAGGTAATGCCTCAATCTTATTGATATCAGATAAGGCAGGTGAGATGCCTGCCCAGAATAGCATCGTAAATCTGAGACTATTCGGGCTGATTTCCTTGACCTAATTTCACGTTAAGAGAAATGCCAGCGAGCATCTTCCTAAGAAATGACCATAGCCAGTCAAATCAGGATTCTGTTCCAAAAATACCTTCCTCTAGAGACAGACCTACAGTCTATAGAGTGGACTGGTAAGATTATTCTGCATAATGAACGCATAAAAATATACTCAGATCCTTTCTGTTGGGGAATTTAGTGAGAAAAACAGAGAAGTTAAGAATAATGACACACAGAATAAGGCCTTAAGCCTAAGCTATTCGGCAGTGTAATCCATAAGGAAGAAGGAGCCATACATGAAGGATAAACAGCAAGTAGAAATAAGTTAGTGTGAGTAAAAGACAAAGAGGGTGACTGAAAGAAGAAGCCACAGCTACCTCTGAGGGAACGGTAAGTACATTTTTGTCATTGGAAGTCATTTTTACCTGAAACACTTCCCAGTTCTCTTCAGGACAATTCTTTGTGTCCCCAGGCATTGTTCTTACATACATATAAACATCCTGTAACAGCACAAGAGGATTCGCAACTAAAAAATTAAAGTGAAGATAAAAAAATGGAAACTTGCCCAGAAGGATGTAACATGTTCCTGAAGTACATGAAACTTCTAATACTGAACAAGAAAATGATAAATGTCAAGTGCAAAGATGCCAAAACTAAATAAGTGGTTATTAACTAGGGGTGATTTCACTCTCAGAGAACATTTGGCAATAGAGACACTTTTGGTTGTCACAAAGGGGGTGGAATGCTGCTCCTGGCACGTACTAAGTGGAGGTCAGCGATGCTACTACACACCATACGATGCGCAGGACAGATGTCTCATGACAGAATTATCCAGCACAAACATCGTTAGCGCCAAGGTTGAGAAACACTTATCTAAACCAAGATAGGTTAGTTTAAAACAAATTAAATCTTTCTTAGTTGATCTAATTCTTATCTATTTCAAATCAATTCTTTTATTAATAACTATATCCTTCTATTATAAACATAACTAATCATTATAATTGACACAATCTGAAACTAAACATATAAACCTCCAGAATTTAAATGTCTTAAGTATTTTGTTTTGGAAGATTCTATTCCTTATACAAGAAAAATAATATTTTGAGAAGTCTCTTTGAATTGTGTTATTACTGTGTTGCTGATGTGAGTAAAAGGAAAAAGCAGAAATGGATATTTTCAGACAATAGAGAAATCGATGAAAGTGATGAGATTGCAAAGTCAAGTCGTCATGATCTTTATGAAGCAGAATGTCCAAAGCCTATTTTCCTGTAGCTCTGCTACATCTGAATGTGAATATTTTGGCCTTCCGCACACTGAATATAATCATTCAACAGCTGACTCAATGCATGCAAATGCCTAATAATAATAACTTAGAGACGCATTAGAGCTATACATGGACAGATAAATGTTTACCTAGTATGAAATGTTCCAAAATCTGAAACTTTTTGAGCATTGGCATGATGCCATAAGTGGAAAATTCCACACCTGACCTTATGACGGGTCACAGTCAAAACTTTGTTTCACACACATTATTAAAAATATTGTATAAAATTAGTTTCAGCCTATGTGTAGAAAACAGAAATGAATTTCATGTTTAGACTTATGTCCGTCCCCAGGATATCTCATTACATGGATGCAAATATTTTAAAATCTGAAAAAAATTCAAAATCCAAAACACTTCTACTCCACCAACAAAAGCGATACTCAACCTGTATTAAACTTTAATAGTTGTTAACATTTTAATAGAAATGAGTAGAAGATTTTTTTCAGATTCATAGAGGGTTAAAATTTTTGTTTTTTTAGGGTGGGGAAAAAAGAGAGCGAGTCAGAACAGAGGATTCAGACTTTAGCGGGCAATCTGGATATGCAAGGGGAAAATCACAGAGAAACATGAAGGTTTGGAAACAGGGTAGGAAATCATAACCTATCGAATCCTTCATAATTTGAACTAAGGCTTCCCCTTAATAGTTTACATTTATTGAACAATGATATACTTTTTATTTGCCTTACAAAAACCTAGTATGTTAGCTATGACAATTTTACGTATGTGGGCACTGAGGCCAAATTAGCAGTTAATCAGTGTGCGCAGGGCCGCACAGCCAGCAGGTGGCAGAATGGGGGTTTGAATCAAGTTCCGACTGACGAGACAGTATATACTTTTAAAATTTGCCTCTCGAAATCTTTTCTTGCTTATATGAACTAATTTTTAATGGGTGGTCATAAAGTAAGGAAAACTAACATTTATTGACTATTTACGTGCTAAATACTATGCTAGTATCTTTACATAAATTAGTTTATTCATGATAATAGCTGCATCATTTGTTAGCAATATCCTCAGGAATAAATAACAGAACTAAAATTCAATGACTTAAACAAAAAAAGGTTTATTTTTCTGATATCAAGAATTTCATGGTATGTAATCAAGCCTAGTGTCTGTTGACTAAGTTCCTGAAAATTCCACCAAAATATCTTCTTCATAAAAAAAAGGTAAGTTTACTGCTTACTGTAGTAAGGGAGACCACGATTTTGCACCTTAGTAGTTACTTGGAGTAGAGAAGCCGCAGACAGAATAGTTAAACAATTTTGGGTGTCTGGTTTAAGATGGCCCTCTCAAGGTGGAGCCTGCTTAAGACTGGGTAAATTCAAATTATAATGCTTTAGAATTAGTGAACACAGGGAGGCAAACATTTAGAAAGAACTCTTTTTTATATTTTTATTTGTATAAATTTATGGGGTTCAAGTGTAATTTTGTTACACACACAGATTGCACAGTAGTGAACTCAGACCTTTTAGGGTTTCAGCATATATTGGACCCATTAAGCAAGGGGCTCTCGAAGGTAGATAGCCAGTCAATTAGTTGGTTTGAACACTCTTGTCCTGACAAGAGAGAAATGAGGACTGATTGAGTAGTCTATTGTTCAGATAAACAGATCAGGTGGATGTTCCTGAAACTAACAATAAAAAAATTTACAATGTCATCTGGACAAGTTTCTTTGATTGATAAAGTCATATTGATACAGATATATTGCTTCTCATATTATAGTTCAAAAATGTTCATCAACAATTCAGGTGTCTTTATTTTTCTATCCTTGATCACTTTTCACAGTGGCATTTATCCTCATAGCTTGAACAGTTTCAAACATCACACTCACATCCCAAGTATTTAAAAATGTTTTTCCAGAAGTCTGATATTTTGGTTATATCCCATTGGCCACAACTAGGTCTCATGTGTAGCTCTAGCTAAAAGGTAACTGAGAAAGCAAATCTTTAGGCTTTATAGCCTCTATAGCAGAGGGAGAAAGTGAAAAGAGGTTTCAAATTGATTTTGTGTTGCTAATATATGGTGTTGATTAAAAGCTGATTTTATCTGAATAATTTCCTAACTGGCACAGTTATAAATATTAGTAAGGTGTCATGTAGAGTCATACTATTTTCCCAAGCACTCTGCTATGTTATTTACACGTATCACTTCATAAAACTTCACTCCAACCCTATTCAGTAGATATGATTAATATTATTATTGTTCCCTTTACAAATGAGGAAAGTGATGGTAATTAACTTACCTAAAAACACAGAGCTATTAAGTGTCAGAGATGGGATTTAGAACCCAGAACTATTTTACTCCAAAGGTTGTGCTATTCTCATTAAATCCACTGCTTCTTCAAGTATGAAGGTGTAGCATTCAACTGTAATGAACACATTGCTTATGATTCATTAATTATGATTAATTAGTTATCTTGTACCCAAATAATGTCTGTTTATAATAAGAAATTTCTGTAATCAGAATTAAATTTGTCTGAGTATCCAGAATATGTGTTTTACATAACAAAAAGTAAATAAATCAATTCTACCTAATCTGGAATAGAGTATTATAATCTTTTTTCATGTATTGAAGGCAATGAAATGGAACTGGTCTTATGAGCCATGTTTTTGTTGGTAACTCTCATCACCTAAGCATATATGTTCAAAATAATTTAATAATTTCAGAATGAAAACCATTTTAAGAGCTCATCTTAAAACCAGGCAGCATGAATTTTTCCAGTTTTCATATAATATACCCACCACCAATTATTTTATAAGTAGCAATCTCAGTGGAATTATAAATTTAGTAGAATCATTTTATCCTACCTGGCTGTAAAATTCTTCTGTGTTTACACTGTAAACTCAACTGAATGAAAGTTAAAAACACAGTGTTGCCTGTTACTTTTTCTGTGGCTGCTATGAAAATGTAATTTGTCATCTCTTCAGAAAATGGTTAAACTAGAGCCAAGTAATCCAACAATAACAAAATATCTATTATAGCCAGTGACTTGTTATTTTTTAAGACTGCTATTTCTTGTAGTGCTGATTGTAATTCAAAGTTAACAGTCTGACAATGACCTTATAGATTTGTTGAAGGGAGTGGGTCACATGGGAATATAAATCTTCATTTACGTTAGACAAAACACTTAAAAATTAGGCCAAACAGATTGTTCCCATACAGAACTGGATTTTTACGTTGCACAGAGCACGCAGTTGTTGCTGCCAGAGGTGACTTGACAGATATTTAGAAAAGTCACTTTATCAACACAACAACAAAAGTAAAATAAACAAAATTAATCTATCTCTGTGACTGATATTTTTGATTGTTTCTGTAATATGAAATATATGGAGATCTGTGCGATCATGAATTATCTCCAAAGCATAATATATTATGTCATGAATTGTTAAGCAATTACCTATTGTGTATGAGGTTGGCTACCTAATCACCTATCAGGAACCATAGAAGATAAGGCCAGGGCCAATATGCTACTAGTCTAGTTATTATTACTGTTGATGTTTATAGGCTGTTCAAGAATGGGCTAGTTAAGGGAAGAATAGGCACATAAGGAAACCTGCCTTTTCCCTGATAAAATCTGAGCAGATAGGTGATGCACTCTGGCAACTGTATCTTTTCTTTTCCTTTATTACTGACATGTGTGAATAGTATCTATGATGGAAAACAGACATTCGAGGCATCTTATTGCCAGAAAGCTTCATAAAATATTCATGTGAGAACAGTAAATTGTTTTCCTAAATTTTTGCTCTAAAGCATAGTTCTGCTACGGGCTTGCCTTTCTGCCTATCTGTTTTCTTGTCTTTCTTCCTGTCTTCACGCTTTCCTTCCCTGAGAATTCATTCTAAAAGTCATTAGGTGGGGTCAAGCAGGGTGGGACTCTACCTGTGCTTGGGGTCAGAGAGGCTAGATCAATGCAGGAGTTAACAGCACAGGTAGAGTGAGGAGGATGCCCACCAAGTGGGGTGGTAACAGGAGGCACCTGCATGGAGTGTCAGAGCCACAGGGGGCGACCTGCCGCTGAGTGCTGGAGGCCACACGGGGTGAGGAGAGAACTGCAATGGCGACTAGACATTGGCTACATGCGAGAGGGCCTTGTCAAATAAGTGAATATGTTACAAGGATGGCAAGGACGATGGGAGCCAAGTTTCTCTCTCCAAAGAAGAGATAGAAAGGGGGAGAAAAAAAAGAAATGGAATAATTTCTGTAATGTTGAATTTGAATTAGAGATACCAGTGTAAAATTATGGTTTTAATATATAGAGACATAAATATACGATGGGGAGAGGAGTAAATGTGTTCTTTAGCTCAGTCTTCTTTTATTGACACATAATAATTGTACATATTAATGGGGTACGGTGTAATTTTTCCATCCATGTATACATTGTACAATGATCAAATCATGGTAATTGGGATATTCTTCACCTTAAACATTTATCATTTCTTTGTCATGAGAACATTCAAAATCCTCTCTTCTGAGTATTTGAAATATACAATGCATTATTGTTAGCTATAGTCACCCTGTACTGCAATAGAATACCAGAATTTATCCTTCCTACAACATTGCCCCCATTGACCCACCTCTGCCCTTCTCATACTTCAATTATCTCCCTGAAAAATCTTCACAAAGGCAAAAAAAAAAAAAAATTTACAATGGAGAAACCTGTAAGAGAACACTCGTTAACAACTTTGATTGTAACACCTGATACAATGGAATGAGAACACACCATCATTTCTGTGATATTTCCATGGAAATATATAACCTGAAATTAAAAAATAAGGACATATCAAATAAATGCAATTTGAGAGACATCCTATAAAATATTTGGTCAATATTATTCAAAATATTAAGGTCATGAAAGTCAAAACAACTGCTATGAACTAAAGAAAGCTAAAGGGTTATGACTAAATGTAAGAGGTGCTACTGTCCTGATCCTTTTTACCATTAAGGACATTATTGAAAAAATTGTCAAAACTTAAATAGAGCCTTTGTGTTAGATGGTAGTAACATATCAATGTTAATTACCTGACTTAATGGCTGCGTTTTGTGAATATACAGGAGAATGTCCTTGTTTGTAATTGATATATATTTAAGTATTCAGGTGTGAAGAAGCATCACTGAGGCAACTTATTCTTAATGGATTCAAGAACTAAAAGGCTCTTCATAGTTGTATCAAAATAAAAAGAAATGAAGTTTTTGATAATTATAATTCCATATAAAACTAGATACAATACATTAACTGAAAAATTTGACACTATTTTCCAGGTAGATTTCTCTTGGAAGTCAAGAAGAATAAAGTTATTTGAAAATGATCGTATAATAATTGTATCTATAAGAAGCTAGGCATAGATGCAGGAAGCTTCTAAGGAGTTCTCATTTAAAAAAATGTTTAAAATGTGTATTTCTAAATTACTCTAATATTATATCTACCAATTACTGGTACTTATTCCTTTATAGCTTCTAAAATTAATTTATTTTCCCATTACTCTTTTCCTTTTCTTGGCTGAAATCCATGTTTCCATATCTCTTTAGGCTATTTAAAACTAAGTATAGTTTATTGGATTCACTTACAAATTATTTCTCTTATATCTCATGGGGCAAGTTTTAAGAGGGTAAATTTGCTTATATAAATTTCAGTGGTTAGTAGCTCGGGTTGTAGAAAAAAAGATAAAACACAAAAAAGTAATTTTCTAGATAAAACAATTGATATAAAATACTAAATAATTTAAATTGCTGAGAATAGAACTTAAGATTGCAATAAAGTTTTAATTATTTAAAATAAACTGTAACCCATCTAAGTATGAATACCTAATTTAAATAGGTCAGGACTGGATGCAAGAAAATGCACTAGAACTCCTGCTAGAAATATAATAAATGTTGTCACTATATCACATTACCTTCTTACTATAGTGGAGTTACTTTAAAATGTGTTTTTGAAGTTGAGTGCTGTATTGTGCAATTTGAAAATTAAAACAATTTACCTTACCATCAATTCTGCCTGTCTCGAAAGAAGCACATAACTAACCTCACAATGTAAAACTCTATTGAAGCGAACTTACAGCCAACAGTTTGCTCCACTGTATCAAGCGACTTATTTTGTCTGCAGTATGACAAATCCATGATTAATTCTATCTCTGTATAAAACCTTCTTGGCTTGTGTAGCTGTGAAGGGGAAGGTACCTTTGAGAACGAATGAGCAAAGCTCCGTAGAGACAGATAGACTTGAGGGCGACACGTTAACCCACTCAATCTGCAGTGAAGCAGAGATTCCCTGGAGATGGTCCAAAAAGCAAAGAATTAAAAATAAGGAAGCTTTTAATTTTTGTGTTCAGAACTAGAAAAGGTTAGCGTTTGCTTTTTCAGTTATATTTTCAGATATAAGTGACCTGGAAAAGTATCGGTCATCTTGCTCTAAGATGTCATATAAATATTTCCAAATTTATTGTTTTCTTACTCTTACTGAAAAATATTTTACTACCTAATATTCCTTCCAAATAATTTTAAAGCATGATTCTAAGGGGAAAAATTCTCTAAATCTATTAGATAAACTTAACAGAGATCTTTTCCAGTGAGCATATTTGTCATAGAATTTATTAGCATGACACAGAGGTGCTATATAATTAGATATGTTACCATTATTTTGGATGCAATGTCTCTCATAGAAATAAATTTAAATTCAAAGTTAGCTGGGGATTTATAAATTATAGAACTCTCCACTGGGAAACAATTTAATGTTTTAGAAAAAGTATATTTAAAGTACATATATTTAAAAGTATATATTTATACAGAATTTAAACCCTAGTGATTGAAAGGACGCCATTATTAGTAAGCCATTAGCTTTTAAAAAAGTAAAAATAAAATTACTGCACACAGAGCCCTTTTGTTTGCTTAAACCTGTGGCTTAACTTGTTTTTTTAAGAGCTTGTTTTACAGAACTACAGCAGTACTGAGCAGACAGAATCCTCCATATCGGCCAGACCACATTCTGAGAAGTCCAGTAAAGCCAGTCTAGCAGAGAAAACAAAAACGAAAACAAACAAAAGCCTCCTGTTATCATTCTGCAACAATGAAAGCTCAAGCCGCTCATCCTAGGTGCCAGCATTGCTTCTTTCTTTCTTTCTTTCATGCTGTGCCCTTTCCTGTCTTAGAAAGTAAAATAAACTTTTGGCATCAAACCTATCCTAATCTCGGAGTCGAGAATTCTTTCTCATCCTGCCCCACGAGTTCCCACCCTAACAGTAATAGAAGCCAGAAGAGGATAACATGCATAATAAGAATGCCCTTTTGTGGTATTGGATAGATTCTTGAGAGCTGATATGGCCTCTTTGCCAATCAACAGAGATAGTGAACCTGCAGTTGCTTGGTTCTTTCAACTCAGACTGTCCTCAAACTTCACACTGACTGCTTGACTTCACACAACAGTCAGTGTGAGAAACTGCATTCTATCCCCGGTATCCTTGTGTGGGGTTGCATGGGTGTCTCCTACACTGAATGCTGGTTCAGTGTCAACTGAAGGAAGAACAACCTTAGAAGGGTCCATATTCTTCATATTCTCAATTCTCTGTCTGAAATCCAATTTCCTCTTTACTTTAGCTCATTTGGAAAAAGACAAACCAGGTTCTTGGCTGTAACATAATTTCAGTTTTCTCATCTTTAAAATAGGCACAGTAAGGTTTACTTTTCAGAGTAGTTATAAATTTTAAATAAGATAAAAAAATATTCTTTTATATTTTAAATTGCAGCAGTGTTAAGGATTTTTTTTTTTTTTACCTTTTTGTTTTCTTTGAAATGAGTGCTGTGAATTTCACTAAATAATACTCTTTTTTTAGTTTTTATGTTGCTTAAACTAAGAATGTCCATACTTGGGGAAAAAGAAATTCCCCAAATGTAGATTTTGTTCAAACATTTCAAATGAAGTTTTAAAGCAATCAGCTTTCCATAAGATTTGACTTTAGGCTGCCTCCTTTCTGTAGCTGTGACTTGTGTGATCCTGGTGAAAACAAATAGACTCTCCATATGAATGTCTATAATACATATTGCCATCCTTTGGATGTTTTAATTTTTCCCTCCAGACTTCCTTTTACCTATTTCTTCTAAAACCTTTTGTCTTCTAGAAGCATGACAACTTCCTTTAATTGTCCTTCCTGCTTTTGTTCTATCACAATGACATTCCAGATTCACTGGGCCGTTAGTGGCAGTATGACAGATTGCTCTCAAAGATGACTGCAATAATTTGTATCATACTCACTGGAAATGAGGTTTTACTGCTTTCTAAACAAGAAGTAAAGGCTGTTTTCTCTCCCCTTAACTCTGAACTGTCCTGTGATATTTTTTGGCTAATGGGATGTGAAAAAATGGCACAGGGCAAGTTCCAGACCATCCTCAAGATGTTTTACAGGTTCTACCTTGGACCACTTAGAACTTGAGTCCACTATGCTGTGAAGAAGTCAGTCTGGCCTATTGTTGGGTGAGAACCCAACGAGAAAATCTAAGGTATCCAAGGTAAACAGCCACACTCACTGATTGAAAGTTAATGAGATCCCTTGGACTCCCTAAAGCCAGTTATGATGTCAGATAAATGCAGTTGCATGAGTGAGCCAGATGAGATGAGCCAATAATTTTTCAACCAACTTATAGAGTTGTAAGAAAAAATGAACTATTGCTATTTTAAGTCACTATATGTTAGAGTAGGATTTTAAGCAGCAATACTGAATAACTGAAACAGACAGTTCATGAAAAACAGAAGAGAAAAAGATGAAACTACTTTCCCCTATTCTTCAATGCACGGGTCTCAGAATCTCCAGACTGCTTTCCTCTTTCTACTTTCCTGCCAGGAATCTCATCCTGTTTTTTTCTACAACCCCTAGGTCAAAATCATATTCACTTTGCTTAGAATGTTTTAATTGGTTCTATTCTTCAATTAATTCCTACTTATCTCTCAAAACACTTTACAATCATTTTCTCTAGGAAGCTTTACAAGCCTCATTCCAATCTTTTTAAATATCCCTGGTGCATTATCCCCTTGTACCTTGTGCTTGTCATTATGGCTTTTTATGGATTAGTTTTTCTACCTCTCCCAACTAGACTGTAAGGTTTGAAAAAATGTCATTCTCTAGGCTTATTGAGTGCTTCTGGCACACAGTAAAGCACTCAATAAGTGTCTATTTAACAAACAGCTAAAATGTTCATTTTGGGGAAAATGTATTGTTTCTTTTCAATGAAACATAGGTGGATATTACCTTTAGCCTTTATGTACACAAATACTTTTAACTACCGTATCTCATAATGTTGTAAAAATAAAGGGGGTAAATTTACCTACTATAGTGTCTTGTTCCATATGCAAGTCATGATTGCTTTTATTTTCTTATTCACTACTCAATTTGTTCTTTAAAAATGGTATTGCTCAACCTGAGCAAGAGCGAGGTCCCGTTTCTACTAAAGGCAGAAAAATTAGCTGGACATGGTAGAGAATACCTGTTGTCCTGGCTACTCAAGAGGCTGAGTCAAGAGGATCCCTTGAGGCCAGGAGTTTGAGGTTGCTGTGAGGTACGATGACACTACCGCACTCCACCCAGGGCAACAGAGTGAGACTTTCTCTCTGAAAAAGAAAAAGAAAGGAAGGAAGGAAGGAAGGAAGGATGGAAGGAAAAAAAATGGTACTTGGTTAGATGCATGCTATAAATAAATGAGGAAATCAAAGAAGTAAAGTGAGACTTGGCTAGATATGATACTTGCATGCAAAACATGTGGGATGATGTACTAGTCTCTTCTGAGATGTGAGCTAAAAATATTGGTCCAGGATTTCTTGCACTTATTTGAGAAGGGGTACATCATTCTAAGTAGAATTGGGATAATATAATGACAAACATTTTTAACTACAAATAAGGAAAAAAAGAAAGGCAAACTTCCAAGGACTGTTTGTTTTAATGTTCTTCAATTTAATCTGTTTCTGTCATGGCCAAAGCACAAGGTAGTTAAGATAATCCTTTGGGAATTTCCTAATTGTCTGATTTAATCCAAAAATAGATTTTATAGTCACTTAATGAGTGTATAGACTGCATATCCATCAGACTATGCTCCATAAATATGTTCCTTATGTTGCCTTTGTATAATAATTGAGAGAAAGTGGATTTGTTTTGGAGTACATTACCAGAATGACATATACTTCAATTGCACATATCTTTTCTTGCCATCAAATGTATGCTTTTATAAGCATCGCATTTTAGGAGAGACATTGAAAAAAAGATCTGTTGTGTTCATGGAATATGACCATAATGACAAAAGATCAGAAGGTACTTAGGGAATTGGAGAGTATGACTCAGAGAATAAAATGCAGAAAATATTATATGTATCCTCAAACATTTGATAAACTGTTACATAGAAGATACATTGAACTAATGTTGTGGGATTCAAAAAACTAGAACTTGGAGTTTTCTGAAGCTATAATAAATTATATTTTACCATAACATATGAGAGAAATTTTTAACACTCTAATTTATGCAAATATGATCAACACTATTTCAGAGTACCTCAATTGTTTACAGACTCCAGCCTTCAAAGAGGTATGCCTGGAATAAAATTTTCACCAATGAAAACAAAATAGAACAAATGTGGTGTGTGCATATATCTGTGTGTGTCTATTTGTGTCTGTGTGTGTCTGTGTGCATGGTAGCCCACAAATATTTGCCAACTATTTTTTTTTTTTTGGAAGATGCCCAGTCTTATGTTCATCTTAACTTTTTTATTTTAAAAATGTTACATTTTATGAACTTGTAGTGATGTTATTTCTGATGACTTGGATTTATCTTTGGTTGGTTTAATAAAGTAGTCTTGAGGTTAAAGTCTATAAACTTTAGATAGAATATAATTTAATGGTGATGTTCATGAGGGAAATCAAGCAAATAATAACTGGAATAATTAGCTTACAGGGTCACTCTAATCCAGATATTTTTATTATTGGACCCAAACTCGGCCAGTGGATTTAAGTGATAGTGATCTTTTGTTGTGCTATGATCCTAGATCTGTATTTTCAAAATCTTCCACATACAGGCCTTTGCTTAATCACTTCACACCATCTCTCCATACTGGACTTAATAGACTCTAAACTCCATATCATAAATTTCATACCCAGTGGCATGGAAATAAAGCAATATAAATGGAATCCAAATTTCTGCTATCGAAGATAACTCTCACAATGATCACATTTAACTTACGTTTCCTGAGAGAAATGTTTATTTCATATTTTCTAACACAAGAACATGGTCGGGACATAAGATGTATGAATTCACTTTTTTCTGCATTTGATAGTGAATTAGTTAGTGTTTTAATGGCAAGCTGCACTTTGGATGTTGAACAGATGGCCATTAAAACATTGCCATACACAATAAATAATGGAATGTGTAGTAAAAATGTCCACACAGTATCTGATATTAATGTCATTTTCTTTCTTATTCAATTATATTTTCATATTGTCTAGTATGTTGTTAATATTTCATCAGCTAATATTTGTTTTTCCTGTAACTATTAGATAACTATTTAAAATTTAACAGAGAATAGAATTGAAAGACATAGTTCATTAAGTTTTTGATCTATGGCTGTTTGAGTTTAAGAATTTGATCAAACGAGATAATCATATTAATAACTAATGTAAGTCTAAGGTGTATTAGACATCTCTATTCTAACAGAAAAGAGAAAGAAGGGAAAGGACAAAGTAAATATCCATTTGCATGTAAAAGGGAAAGCACTGGTGTTATTTAAACAACAGTAATATACTTGCTTTTTGAAAAGTGCTGTTAGACTAATACATCTATGCTTCCTTCTAAAAGGTGTGAAGTGTGTGGTATGCCTTTCACTGCTCAATCTCTTCTTTTCTCCAAACAACATCACTAATCCTCCAGGGCACAACTCTCTCCAGCTGAACCCAAATGTAGCTTCACAATATTTCTCACCTTAATGCTCTAAACAGCCCCTACCGATCCATGAGAATTGGCACTCAAGCTGAAACTAATTTGCTTTTCTATTTGTTTTTCCAAATGGATCAGTAGAAGTTGGAAATTCATGCTGGAACACAAACATGAGTTTGGGAGACAGCCAAAAGCTTGGATGGTGAAGTTGCATGTTAACTACAACAGGTGAATTTCTGTGCCCTAAGATTATCTATTAGCCTGCGGGATATCTAATCTATGAAGATAAAGGATATTCTTTTGTCCAGCCTTACTATATTCAGAATTCACTACTAAAAATATGTAAGAAAATTCAAGCCATTTCTAACCAATCCAAAGTGAGCGTTATTTGGGTCTTCCACAATAAATAACTCACCTAAAATGGATGTTAAGGGTGAAAGAAAAGTAGACAATGACTGCTTTCAGAGAGCTCAGAATTTTCCTTTCAATATCTATCACACAGCAGCCAATAAAAATACCACTTTGAACAAGATGAACGATAACCTTTCTTGAAACTTACGTTTTTTTTTTTTTTTTTTTGAGGGACAGTAAGCAACAGACAATTAAACAAAAAAATAAGATGGTTTTTATCAGGGAAAAGTGCACTGATGGAAATGCAACAAAATAATGGCACAACTGAGGGTGGAGAGCTGCTATGACGCCATGACAATGCTCTCTGAAGGTCAGAGAGCTGACGACAGAAAGGATGGGGGTGGGATATGATGTCATGTCAATGCAATTGCCATTCAGTTGGGGCTCCTATTTCCTAGTTTGTTGTTAATATGATTATGGTGTAGCTGCTTTCATGGAAAGGACCAAAGGAATTGAAATCCAGGGAAAGAAAATAGTGTATAAAGAAGCTATGAAGCAGAAAGTATCCAATTTACGATTTTGCACAATAGGTGATTAATATTTATCAGCATATACAAAAGTTTTCAACTGCCTACAATTTCTACAGAATGTTTACTTCGTATAGAACAGATTCAGGACTAAATGGAGTCTAAGCCACTGTGTATAGATGACCCACTTGCTGCTATTGTTTTTCTCAGTGTAACTATTTAAACTACTATTAGTAAGAGTAGACATTTATTCAGTTAATGAACATATGTCTCACTTTACTGTTGATCATAACTATCACCCTCTTCATTGGGACAAAATTTTACTATTTCTGTTGAATGTCAGTAACTTAAACATGATTCAGGATTATTAAACATCAATAAATTGTGTAATAATCTCAGCAACAAATTTAAAATTTTGAAAAAAATCATAATTACCATAATTGTCTGAAGCAGTGGTCAGCAAACCACCATCTGCTGGCCAAAACTAGTCTGCCGTATGTTTTGATAGGTAAAATGATGAAGTTTATTTGGAACATAGTCACAGCTATTCATTTTCATATTGTCTATTGCTACTTTTTTTGTCGCAACAGGGAGAGTTGAGCAGTTGCAACAGAGAACATATGGCCTGCAGGCCTGAAATATTTACTATCTGGCCTTTCACAGAAAAAGTTTCCAAACACCTTGTGTGTAATAATTCAGTAATGTTGGAAAAAAATTAAAACACCAACTTGTTTCATAAAAGCTTTCAGTAATAGCTTTAGTTATTGAATCATCTTGGTTTTTGTTTTCATCTAACTCCATTCTTTAGAGTTTTCCTGAGCTAATTTCAATTAATTCTATTATACAAAATTTCTAGAAGAATAGGCTTCTTTTCAATTTATTCTACAAAAACATTCCTTTTGTTTTCTAGGCCAAAATACCACCTGCTTTCTTTCCCAAGTGGACCAGTTTATTTTGTTTGTTTCTTTCTTTAAAAATTTTCAATTGACACCAATTATATTTATTTACGTGGTATAGTTGGATATATTTACATTATGAAATGATTAAATTAGGCTAATTAATACATCCATAATCTCACATACTTACCATTTTTTATGGTGAGAACATTTAAAAATCTATTCTTTTAGTGATTGTGAAATATATAATATACTATTATTAATGATAGTCACTATTCTGTGCAATATATCTCTAAAACTTATTGCTCCTGTCTAACTAAAATATTGTACCCTTTGACCTTGAGGAATACTTTCTCACCATCGCTTCTCTGGAATATTTTCCAAAAATACTACTCCAACTCCAACTCTAATAGAGTGCCCCTGTAGGTGAATCAATGCTTTCGACATGGAAGAGAAGCTTTTTCTGAGCAAAAGGTGCCCCAGTTCTCTCTGGCAGAGGCTAGGAATCTCACTGAATTAAGGGGGATCTGTCCAAGGACAGAAACTATCACTGTACGGTTCTAACTGGCAATTTCATCAAATAATTCCTGAGAACCAGACAAGCAAATGTGTATCTTCTTTATTTTCCCTTTTGGAGTACTATATTAAGGACATCAATATTGGGAAGACTGATATTTAAAGACAGTTGTCAGAATTGGACTCAACATCTTGATTTATCACTGCACTTTAACTCACTGTTGGCAGAAGTGTGGCCACTTGACAGGCAGCAAATAGGAGTTAGAAATCCTGTATCTAAGTAACACTTTATAGCATTTACAAATTGGATGACTTGAGCAAATCATTTACTCATTCTTTATTTAAACTGCTTCTGCCATAGTTGAACTCACTTGGCTAATTATTTCAACAAACTAGTGCCAGTATCAGGTTCCATGACAGGCATTTGAATTCTTGCCACCACAGAAATAACACACTAATTATTGTGCTAGATATTGACAAAAATATAGATAATATTATATTTGCTTCCAAAAAAGTCACATGCAAAACCCATAAATGTTCAGTAAAAGGAGAAATTACTTCTATTCAGTCAAAAGTTTATGAAATTAGTTCTGGGCCTTGTAGAATTAAGATGTCAATGACAAATGATGATGCTGTACTAAGTATTTCAGGCCTATAATCACTTCTTTATTCAAATATTCACTTATCCAACAATCATTTATTGAGAAATTTTTAGATGTAGCTCTGTGTTTCATTGTACTTCAATAGTGGTAAACCAGAGTATATGCTAATATCCTTAATAGAGTTTACTGTCAAGTTGAGGGATTGGTCAATAAACAAATAAAAATAGAATAAGGTGTAATGAGAGGAAATTTAGCTGAGAAGGAAAGCATAAGAAAAAGAATCAACGAAGGAGCACATTGGTAATGGTCATTAATGTATTCAAATTATTTTTGTTGCATGCTTTATTTTAAGAATTTGAATTTTTAATATTGAAGCTGCATAGCAATTACAGATATTGCCACAGAAACAAAGATATAATTCTTTATCTTACTAAAAACAGTTCAGTTTTTCCTCTGAATTACATTTCTCATTCTTTGACTTTTCACTGAAATTTTTATCTTGCCAATTATTAATACAAGCATTTCTTTTAAAATAAAAATCCTGGTAGTTGTTTTAAATTACATACTTCTGCCTATTTAAAAAATTCAAGCACTCATTCCATTAATTTCACAAAGATTTTTGAGTTCCTACTATGTTCGCATGCTGTGACACAGCCCTGGACAGACACGCGTGGCCTTCGCTTTCCCAAAGCAGACATTAGTGTGGGTGAGAGAAAGAAAAGAAGTAAACAAGAAGTATTCAAGAAAATTTCAAGATGGTATCAGATAGTAGAAATCAAAGGGAACAACAGACATTGGATGTTAAAGGAAGGTTACTTTGAGAAGAGTGTATGGAACTAAAGATTTAATAATAAATGGAGCAATCTACAAAAAAATCAGAGGAAAGACTTCCTAAGAAGAAGAAACAATGTGAAAGCTCCAAGATAGGAATGAGTTTGACATGTTTTTCAAATAGAAAACAAAAATACAGTGGCTGGATGGTAGCGTGTGAAGGAGAGAGTAGTAGTGTGTGGTGTGAGAAATGCTGCTGAAAGCCCACGCAGGTGGTCTTCTAATTCCATGTTTTTTTTAAGTGAGATAATCAGTTATTTAAAGTTTTCAAGCATGGACTTGACAAATCCAATCCATATATATATATATATATATATATATATATATATATATATGTATATTTTAATTTTTTAACTTTTATTTTTAATTTTTCTTATTTTTAATTATTATGAGTATCTGACAGTTATATGTATTTATAGGGTACATGTGATGTTTTGATATATGTATACAATGTGCAATAATACAACCAAGGTAATTGGGGTATCCATCACCTCAAGAATTTATCATTTCTTTGTGTTAGGAGCATTCAAATTCCACTCTTTTAGTTATTTTAAAGTATACTTCAACTTATTGTGGACTATAGTCACTTCGTTGTTCTATCAAATATTGTTCATTCTAACTATATTTTTGTTTCCATTAACCATCTCAACTTTATCCAATCTATGTTTTTTAAGGACTATTTTATTTTTTTCTCACATAAAGTATTTGGGAAGGATTAATTCAGAGAAATGACTTAGGAGGTCATTGCACTTGTTCAGGTGAGAGACAAGGATCACTTGGGCTAGTGAGTAGCATAACATACAGAGAAATGTGGAATTTGGTTATGTTGTAGAGTTTGCAGGATTTGATTGTGGAGTACTTGGAAAAGAGAGAGGAAATGGAAGATTTAAACAGCTGTTAATTTTATTCTAACAAGAAAGGGATGATAGTGCCAAGTATTGAGAAGTCTAAGACTGAGAAGACAAGGTTTGGACAGGGGCAATCTGCCTACTTAGATAAATAGCATTTGGATATTGGTCTTAATTCATCAGGCTGCTATAACAAAATACCTTAGGCTGGGTAATTTATAAACAATATAAATTTGTTGCTTACAATTTTGGAGACTGGGAGTTCCAAGATCAAGGTACCATCAGATTTGATGTCTGGGGAAGCCTGTTCCACATATCTAGCACCTTGTTGCTCTATCCTCATGTGACAGAAGGGACCGGGCAGCCCCTTTCAGCCACTTTTGCAAGAGCACTAATCCTGTTCATGAAAATGGCAGCCTTGTGATTTAATCACCTCCTATAAGCTCCATCTCTTAAAACCTCCACAATGGAGATAAGGTTTCAACAGGAATTTTGGAGGCACATGAGCATTCAGACCGTAGCAATATTCAAACCTAGAATTCAGAGGTGAAGTTAT
The DNA here is from genome assembly GCA_004363605.1 of Indri indri. Lineage (NCBI taxonomy): Eukaryota > Metazoa > Chordata > Mammalia > Primates > Indriidae > Indri > Indri indri. The sequence goes on from RJWJ010027575.1 coordinate 21,721, forward strand.
AATTGGAGATATAAATGTAGGATTCATAAGCATACAGATTAATATTTAGGATGAATGTTCTGAAAAGACTGTGTAGATTAAGAAGAGAAAATAATCCAGGACAGAATCTTGGGGCATTGTCACATTTAGAGATTGGATGAAGAGGATGAGGCACAATAAGGGAGAAAGGGAAAGTGTGACCAGTGATGAGAAATAAAAGTCAGGAGAGAGTAGTGTCACAGAAACCAAAAGAAGAAAGTATTTTAAGAGGAGAGCAGTTATATCAAGAACCCCTGAATGATAACGGAGGTGAGTTTATTGAAATGACCATTGGATTTGGCAACATGAAGTTCAGTTAACAAGAAAAGTATCAGAGAAATAATATGA
>RJWJ010027576.1:0-22073 GCA_004363605.1 Indri indri
TATAAAGCGGATTGCTATTGATTGTCATCTAGTCCACAATAAGAATAAATTGGGAATTTCATTTTTGAAATTTGTAATTTTGAAAGTCTCCTTTTTTTAACTATGTAAAAATAGGATTAAAGAGAACTTTATTCTCAAATGTATGCTGAATTTGAGCTGTCAAATGTAAAGAACAAACCTTTATATCTAAAAGCAAATGAACTGAGCACACTCAGTGTTTGCGTTGTTATTTTGCCATGTTTACTGTTTTTCTAAGAGATCGTTAAACCATAAAAAACACAACTACTAGAGACACATTTCCTAGAAAAGGGGCACCTAATTTAAAGCCTGATTTCCCTTTGTACATGATAGGCAATTATAGATTCTACATTTTTTCTAATACATATTAAAATAAGTTATTTTAAATAATTTCTTGCTATTTAAAAGGTTATTTTTTAAAAAAATGATAAAAATATGTCATCTTTATGTTTCCTGTGAGTTGGTCACAATAATCAACATGCAAACTAACACTCACACCGAACTGTTTTTTTATGAAATGCATAGATTCTCAAAAAAGTCCACTTTAACATATTGTTAAAATGTAATGATATATAGCCACGTATTTTAAACAATTTTTCCCATGAGAAATAACAAATTCTTGAAAACCTATTTCTTTAATACTAGCTTTCTTTCATTTTGATGTTTATAAGAAGTTTCATTGTTCCTTCTAAGGGGCAAAATACTCTTATGTTCCTACAACGTAATGCACATAAATTACTGACTTGGATCTTTTTAGATTGCCCCTGGGTATTTCCGAGTAAAGGTGATGAGATTTAATGATATTAACGTAAGGAATTAAGGTATCACACATTTAAAATTTTGAGCCTCCTAAAAGGTATCATTAGAATCCAAGTTAAAGGTTAACAGTATTTAAGGTGATCTGCACTTACATTAATAATATATATAATGTATATATATATATATACACACAAGCATATGCATATATACGTATATACATATATAATAAATTAGGAATTTTTAACTTTATAACATCACAAATTAAGCTATTTAAAAGTAGAGAGTTTTTCTTACAGTTTATCAGGTTCAAGTAAATCCAAGTGACTGCCAAAATAAAACAATATAGCAAAAAAATCCTTCTCAAGGTAAATGACCTATTGACAGTTTTAGAGCAATTACATATGGTGCTCAAAAGGTGTCAGTGCTCACTAAAATCTTCACTTTTATCATAAAGGCAACCATTGTATCACCAACTATTGATAGAATTATTCTGAGGGAATCTTATAAGCTTTTCTCACACTTGAAATGCCTCAGTTACTGAACGTTACTGACATTTGCTTGTCAGAGGCTGGGTATTTCATTTGTGACTATGCGACATAAAACAAGACATGAGGACTACTTTTCATCCACAGAGCAAAATGCTATGACCAAACAAATCACTACCAAACTATTGCTTGAATCAAATTAGTACAGTGTTTTTTTGTGCAGAATATTCAGTTCTGTACATGAACAATATATTTATAGTGTTTATGAAATAGGAATTTGAATAAATAAAACTATTTTGATATCTCTCATTATTTTCTATTTATGATGTTGCTCTAGAAATACATTTCCAATCTTTGGTGAGGTTTGTGGAGGAATCTTAATTTCCTTACAATAATTTTTTGTTTTAAAATGTTACATATAATGAAGAATTATTATTCACTTAGAAGTAGAAATTTGTAAAAAGAAGAAAAAAAAAGGAACTTAAATTTTAATATGTGAAAATAAAAATGCCAGGTTATATTTGAGTGATTGTCATCCAAACATGAACAGCACAATAACCTTTACACACACAGCAGTCTTTCACACCTTCAGAAAATACAAGAAACTATTTTGATAAGCAATAAAATCACATGCATTGAAAACATATGTGTATTGCTAACCTAACAGAAGAGAAATACTTTTCAGAAAATACTATAGCTGCAAACAAGTATTTTTTTTTAATTTATTGAACAGGTTTCTGCCTTTCATGTTGCCTAAATTAAAGTTTGAGCACTTGAGAACATTGTGGCACCTTAGAATTGCCCCTGTCATTTTTTTAACATTTATTTCGAAATAATTTTAGACTTGTAAGAAGTGGCAAAGCATTCCCATGTATCCTCCATCCTCCTTCCCCTGTTAATAACTCCTGAAGTTAAGATTCAAGTAAATTATTTTGTTCTTTTCCTTTTGGGTAATTACATGTGAATTAATGAGACATTAACAAAAGTTTGTTTTCAAAGAATTCCAGGAAGAGCTGTTTGTGCCAGCTTTTATCAGAGCAAAGTGTGGAAAGTCGGTTGGAGATCATAGCATTAAATTACAATTTCAGAAGCTTTAGTGGAATGCTAAAGGTTTTTGACCTATTTCAATGGGTTTAGTTTGGGCATAGTTGTATGCTTATTATCTTTTTTTAAGTTTTTTTTGTCTAAAACAATCCCTGAAGTAGTTATTTGGTATAGTAGCAGTTTGATGAAATGATTGCCTCACATTCTTTTTCTTATGAAGGAGTCTGGCCTAAGGCTATCTAGAACAGACTAACAAAAAGTCCAATATGAGAATTTGTAGATTAGTTAATATTACATATATTTTTCAAATCCCAAGGCTTACGTAACTAATTCGCATCACAGAATTTAATTTTGGTTTATGGGAAGTAAAATATTAGTCTATACACAGTCATTCTGACAATATGAGTGACCAAAGATCATTTTATCCAGTGTTCCTTCAGCAAAAATAAAACACCATTTTAAGAATATTTTTCTCAATTACTTGTATAATATCAATTATCTGTTAACCTTGGGAAAGAATAAAGCATTAACCCCAGTTAGATTTATTACTCTCTTTAAGGTTAATTATTTTCTCTTATTTTAACTTCAATTTAAAAACATTTATGGCCCATCATCTACTTTGTAGATGGTGTGCTATATTTGGAAGTATAAAGCTAAGTAAGACAATAAGTTTACCTATTAAAAGCTTACAATGAAATGAAGTAATTAGGATCCAAGGATGTATGTTTTATCATTATTTAAAACTACATTGAAATAGCCAAAAGAACTGGAAAGAAATGGAAATTATATGGCTTTCCTAGAGTAAAAATTGTAAAATCAACACATCAGCAGTAAGTACAGGGGTGTTGCTAAGTCACCCTACATGACTACATTCTGATTAAATTTATTAACATAGATAAAAGCAGACCACAATGATCTAATCAAGGATTATCAAACATGAGACCACACACACGTACAGACACATACACAAAGGACATTCATTGTGCAAACTTTGTCAGTGCCCAGCTTGTGGCTACTTGAAGGTCGCTGTACCCCAGTCCAAGGAACGCACGTAATGGTTATACTGCCCTGAACATGCCCTGTGCCTTACTTATTCATCCATCTTTCCTTTACTGCCCCCAAAATGGATACTTCACTGTCCCTACAGTTTTGTCTTTCCCAAAATATCATATAGTTGGAATCATGTGAAATCTGGCATTTTCAGATTGCATTATTTCACTTACCAATGATCATTTAAGATTCTTCCGTGTCTTTTTTTTTAACCTTATTTATTTTGTCCCTAAATAATATTCCTTTGTGTGATTATCCCAGTTTCCTTATCCATTCACTTACCGAGGTGCATCTTTTTACTTTCAGTTTTTGGCAATAACGAATAAAACCACGGTAAACATTTTTTCTCAGGTTTTTGTGTGGGTATAGGTTTCAAATTACTTGAGTAAATTCCAAGGAGTGGGTTTGCTACACCATATGGTAAGACTATGTTTAGCTTTGCAAGAGACTGCCACGGCGTGCTCTGGAGTAGCTATGCATATTGCATCCCTGCCAGTAATGAATGAGAGATCCTTTGCTTAACATCCTCATCAGAATTTGGTATTTGTCAGTTTTGGATTTGAGCCATTCTAAGTAGTGTACAGTGGTAGCATGCTGTTTTAATTTCCAATTCCCTAATGACATGTGATGCTAAGCATCTTTTCATGTGGTCGTATGCTACCTTTATGTCTTATTTGGTGAGGTATCTGTTTAGATTTTCTGCCTATTTTTAATTGGGTTGATTATTTTCTTATCGTTGAGTTTTAAGTGTTCTCTGTATATTTTGAACAGTCTTTTTTCATGTATGTCTTTTGCAAATATTTATTCCCAGTCTGTGGCTTGTGTTATTATTCTTATAACAGTGTCTTTCACAGAGCAGAATTTCTAATTTAAACAAAGTTCAACTTCTTAATTTTTCTTTCACTGAGTATGCTTTTGATATTTATCTAACCTATCTCCTCAAAGGTTCATAGTTTTCCATTTTAAATTTAGTTTTAGTTTTTTTTTTTTTCATTTTAAATTTAGTTTTCCATTTTTATTTAATTTTTATAAAAAGTGTAAGATCTCTTTCTAAATTTGTTTTTTCCTTATGTAGATATCTGGTAATTCCATCACTATTTGTTGAAAAGATTGTCATTTCTCTGTTGAATTACCTTTGCTCCTTTGTCAAAGATCAGTTGACTATATTTGTGTGGGTCTAGTTCTGGGCTTTCTATTTTGTTTCATTCATCTACTTTTCTATTCTTTTGCCAATATCACACTGTCTTGATGACTGTAGCTTTATAGTAGGTCTTGAAGTAGTGTAGTTTCAGCCCTCCAACTTTGTTCTTCCTCAGTACTCTGTTGCCTATGCTAGTTTTTTGCCTGTCCAAATAAACTTTATTATCAGTTTGTCAATATCCACAAAATATCTAGCTGGGATTTTAATTGGCATTGCATTTAATATGTACATTAAAAATAGATTGGGAGAGATGACATTTAGCAATGCTGAATTTTCTTACCATGAATATAAAATATGTTTTCAACTATTTAGCTCTTATTGATTTTTATCGAAGGTTTATAGTTTTCATCATACAGATCTTGTACATATTTTGTTATATTACTAAGTATTTCAATTTTTTGGTGCCGACTAATATTTTGCTTTTAATTTCGAATTTCAATTGTTGATTGCAGGTATATAAGAAAATAATTGAATTTTGTATATTAACATTATACACTGCAACTTTGCTTTAATAACAAGTTTCCATAGTTTTTTTCATTGATTGTTTACGATTTCCTACATAAACAATATTGTCACCTGTGAAAAAAGTTTTATTTCATCCTTCCCAATCGGTGTACATTTTATTTCCTTTTATCTTCTTGTTGCATAAACTAGGACTTCCGGTATAATGTTCAATAAAATTAAGGAGAAAGGGCATCCTTGAAACTGAAAAAAATCCCAGTTCTCATCACTATGATGTTAGCTGTATGTGTTTTGTATGTGTTCTTTATCAGGTTCAAGAAATTTTCCTCTATTTCTATCATAGTCGCTGAGAGTTTTTGTTTATTTTATCATGAATAGGTGTTGGATTTTATCAAATAATTTTTGCATCTATTGATACGATAAGATGATTTTTTCTGCTTTAGTGTATAAATGTGACAGATGATATTAATTATTTTCATGTGTTGAACTTGCCTTGCATGTCTGGCATAAATATATCCCACTTAGTTGTGGTATATACTAATGTTACATTCGATTTGCTAACATTTGAGTATATTTGATTCTATATTCACAAGGGATATTATTTTATAAATTTCCTTTTTTGTAATGCCTTTATCTACTTTTAGTATCAAGGTAATTCCGGTTTCACAGAATGTGTTAAAAAAGTGTTCTTTTTACTACTATTATTTGGAAGAAATTGTAGAGAAATGGTGGTGTTACTGATTTCAACTATTTCTTTAGTGACTTTCTGCCTGCTGGATCTGACGATTACTGATAGAGATGTTTAAAAAACTTTAATTAAAACTTTTAACTAAATCAATTTAAAAACATTTAAATGTAAATTAAACTCTAAAAATAAATTAAACCTAAATTAAAAATTTTTACTTGTTTCCTCAGTGCTTGCAATATAGATTTATAACTAATGCAAGACCGCGTACAATGAACATTGTACTGCTTCAAGGCCAGTGCAGACATCATAAACAGAGTGTTCCGAATTCCTGCCTCCCATGCCTTATAAAATTGTTCACTTATCCATAACCTATAACACCCAATATATCGTTGCTGTTGTTATTTTGAAAAAAAAAAAAAACAAAAAAACTTATCTGTTAGACCTGTGAAGAACAAGAAAATAAAAAGATTTTATTTTAGCTTCATTTATTTGTCCTGTAAGGCTCATGCTCATTTTCTTTATGTAGATCCGAGGCTATTATCTTTATTGTTTCTTTCTCTCTGAAGAATTTCTTTTTAATATTTCTTGCAAGACAGGTCCAATAGTTAAAAATTCAATCAGTTTTTTAAATTTGTCTCAGGATGTCTTTATTTTCTCTTCACTTTGAAGGATAAATTTGCTGGATATGCAATTAGCAATTTTAATTTTCTTTTTCTTTTTCTTTCAGCACTTTAAATATTTCACTCCACTCTATTCCTGCTTGCATGATTTCTCATGGAAATTTGATATAATTCTTATCCTTGTTTTTATATAGGTAAAATTTTTTCTTCTTTTCAGCAATATTGTGGTAATAATTGCCTGAGTAAGAGTATATTCTGAGGTAGGCTCAAACTAAGTTTAGGTCTATGGCCATTTAAGTGTATCTAATTTAGTTCAATGTAAGAAGTCAGGAAGAAAAAGGGGATTTCTTGAGATGGAAAAAAGGAAGCGGAAGAATTTTACTGTTGGTGACTGCTGTGGACTGAATTGTGCCTTCCCCAAATTCTATGCTGAAGCCTTAACCTCTAATGTGACTATTTGGAGATAGGACCCATAAAACAGCAATTAGGGTTAAATGAGATCCTAAGGCTGGGGCCCTGATGGGATAAGATTAGTGTCTTTGTTAGAAGAGAAAGAAAGAGACTTAAGAGAGGCTCAGGCTGTCTTGCAAGCTCCTGTGCTGGAAAGGAAGCTCCTGTGCTTGGGCAACGTGCTCTCTCATGCTCTCTCTCTCCCTCCCTTTCTTCTCCCCGTTTCTCTCTCTCTCTCCTCCCCCTTTCTCTCTCTCTCTTTGCCGTGCACACCCAAAGGCAATGTGTGAACATAACCAGAAGGCAGCCATCTCCAAGTCAGGAAGAGAGCCCTCATCAGAAATAGAACCCTGCCAAACCTTGAAGTGGGACTTCTGGTTTCCAGGCCCATGAGAAATGAATTTCACCCAGTCTACAGCATTTTGATATGGCAGCCTTAGCTGACTTGATACATTAACAATCCCCCAATATATGCATATAAACCAAGCATGGATACCAACTAAAATAGTCATGGCTTCTTAGAATCTGCTTAATTGAAAATTGCAGCTATTTCTGGGCATCACGTGTTAATATTTTTATCCTCTTAACTGGTTTCTTCTAGACAAAAAATTAAAATATTGTTCAAAATTTGTACTCCACACTCTGCTAATTTGTTGAGTATTATTTCACATACTATTTGTATAATGGTATACGATATGCCTCTTGACATCAGAATAATGTGTTGTAGAATAAATATCACAGGATTATAAATCAAAATCTCTAGTTTTTAACCCTAGGCATGCCATTATTAATTGTGTTAGCTTAGACAAACTTTTTTAAAATTCTACTTATTAAGTATACACACACACACACACACACACACATATATATATAATTGTTTAAAATCAATAGATTGGCTTTGATATATCAGATCACTTCCAAATCTAAAATTATGTAATTATGCATGTCTCCATGAACATTCCTAATTAGGAAATCATCATTATAATTGTGCCGATATAACATTCTGTTCTATTTTTTGAGCTTCCACAGTCGAGTTTTAGTTATATTTCAACTTCATACAGACATTTCACAGCATATGGCAATCCGAACAGCTGAATGTCACTATTAAGTAACATTTAAATCATAAAATGAATTTAATATATCCTCTCTATAAAACATGATAAAAACTTCCGGTGTGTGGTCCTGCCTCCGATCCTGGCCTAATCCCTAGCCTAACTACATGAACTGCTTGCGAAGAAGCCAGCTGATGCTTAAAAATTTATATCTGGTCTTTCAGGCCTAACCACAGACAATGGCGGCTGTCCCTGGCTGGGCTGGGAGGGGAAGCTGCCCCACGCGGAGGCGGGTGTCAGCCAGTGAGCCGCTGTCCCTGAAGGGCATCGCAGTCAAGGACTCAGGCCTCTCTGGCAGGTCATGGTGTCCGTATATTTACATTCCTAGTCCACCGGTCTTCATTCCTGGGTCTCTGTATTTGAGTTTTTGGCAGAAATCTTTTTTGGGCTTCTCTGTTGAGACATCCTTATAAGGGAGGAGGGAGGAGGGAGGAAGGGGAAAACTCTAAGATGCTTTTGCCTACTCTGAGTTTTCCACTCCTAGAGTGACCCAGTGCTTTTCCATCCTACCGCTCCATCCCCTGCCCCGACCCACCAAGGGCCATAAGGGCCTTTTTTTCGGGGCTCCTTCAACAGTGAGATGACCGGTATGTCTGTGTTCATCCACGTGACCCTCCACCGCTGCACTTTTCCAGGGGGGGAAATGGAACAGAGACAGTTAGCCCCTTCTCTGGTTTTAAAAAGTGTTTATGTCATCTCAATAAGTGATTAAAGGTTGAATTCTTTTACTTTTTGCACGTTGCTTTAATTGGCTACTTTGACACCTGACAGCTCTTGCACTTTCCTGCTTTCTCTCTCTCCCCTCCCTGCAGCTCAGCTGAGCTCTTGGCAGCCTGGCAAGATGGGATGAGTTCATGGTGTACCCATCCTGCATTTCCTGTTTAGGAAAGTGTGGATTAGAAAGCTCTAATTATCCTTAGAATGATCTGTTATTTCGTTTTGTTTTGTTATCTCACAGACTGAACATACTTTCTATTTCTTACTTTCGAAGGTTGGAACACCATTGAAATGGTGGGAAAGGGGTAGAAGTATGATCAAAGTCTGCTCTTTATTTTGCTCTAACAACATGAAACACGTATGCCTTTAAGAGGAAGAAAGGTCTTGGGAACACAGGTAATAAATCTATATTGATTGAAAACCAGTCAAGGAAACAAACGTGTCCAGTGGTGATGTGATTTCATATATTGTATTTTCATAGCACAAAAATTACCAACGTTTAAACTTATTAATATAACTACAAAACAAATACCACAAACCTTCTTCTTCTATCCCAAATAGATGGTCTTTTTCTTAGCTGAAACATTTCCAGTGAATTCAATGGCTCATAAGAGTGGCATTGGTAAGCATTTTTCTTATATTCAAATAATATTTACCTTTATGTAATATCTACCTTTCAAATTTTATGTCTTATGCCTCTGAATTTTGAAAAGTAAATCTCTATGTAACCATTAGGAAAATTCACAAATTCCATGTGCTCTTGTGTTTTTTTCTAAGTTAAATACATCTAAAATTTTCAATCCTTTAAAGGATCTGAACTGGTGCTGTAGATTTTGGCATACAGCTAACATTGCACGCTCTTATTGAAGCTAGAATTAACTATAGAGCACATAGTATCTGTTGCAGTAATAATTCATTAGAATAAGTATATTTAGTAATATCATTTTTAATCATTTGTAATGTTTTACGTTAGACTGAAGCTTTTCATATGAAGTATATAAATGAATACTGAGAGAATTTCTTTGGTCTGTATGCTTGGTTGTGGTAGAGTTAGTTTCATTCTCTTTTTCAATAAGAAATTTTTTTAAATTATAAATGTCTGATACATACCAAGAATACACTTAATCTGTATGTACGTTTTGAAAAAGATAAAGATATGAACACTTATAAAGTCTCTGTCTAATCATGGAAATAGAAAGTTCTAAATTTGTAAAACTGTATATGTATTTATTTCAATTGCATACTGATTTTAAATATCAACTCCCTGCCTCCTGCCCCAGATAACCAGTATCTTGAAATTGTAAAAATTTATCCCTCATCTCTTTAGACTTTTATCACTTACTTATATACCCCAATCTTACATTTTTCCAGTTTTGTACTATATAAAGTTTTATAATAGCAATTATAATTCACCTGAAACCTGCTTTGTTTCACTCAAAATTATACACAGAAGATACAACTATGTTGACACATGAAGCTGAGGTTTATTTAGTTTTAGTGTTTTGTAATATTCTATTGTATGAATCAAGTTAATTTATTTTTGTACTATTTTCTTTTGATTTTTGGATTGTTTACAGATTTTGCTACTTAAAGCAAGGCATTTGTAAGATTTTTGTGCATGTTTACTTGCTGGAATAGTTGAAACATTTTATAGAGTATAAATCTATTAGTGTCAATGCTAGGTCTTATATACAGAGGATGTGCATGTATATTTTTAAAGGTTAAGACCAATTCTTTTCCAACAACACAATTTCACTTATTATTGACTCTCCAGCATTATGAAGTTCCAAAAAGCCAAATCCTGTCAACACTTACTATTAAAATATTATTTCTGTTTTTTATTGGTATAAATGATTTTATTATTGTATTAATATATTCAATTTATATTTTCTGATTAATAATGGAGTAGAGCAACTTTTCATTATTATTGATCACTTATATTTCCTCTTATGTTTTCTTTTTTAGTTCTTTACTCTTACATTGTTTTTTCTTATTCTTAGCAGTTTTTAGTATAATCAAGCACTTCTTCACCGGTTATATTTGTGGAAAATATCTTCTCATTTTGAGGATTTTTCTCTTTCAAAGAAACAAAGTTCTTAATTTTAATATAATGGAATTCAATATTGGTATTTTTATTTTATTTATGAAAACATTATCATTAACATGATCAGAAAAATGCACTCTGTTTTCTTTTGATTATTTTAAAGTGTTAACTTTAAATTTGAGTTTTTAATGCACCTGGAGTTAATGTTTCTTTATGTGGTAGACGTCCAATTGTATATGTATATATAGCATCAATTAATTATTAAATAGTCCATTCTCAAAAATGATTCCAACTCAAAACATGTAACTATCATTTTTAGTACGTAATTCTGCTTTGCCACAAATGATTTTGAAATGTTCATGTTGCTCAAATATTTGACAAAGTTTAAAATTGATTAATTTGTGGATTTGTCATTTGTGGGTGAAAATTTTGTAGAGTAAGGAAAACATGTCAGTAATTTAATTTTGCGTCTGTTTAGAAATAATGCCTGTCACATGAAATCTACTATACAGACAATTGAAATATATAGGTAGCTCAAATACAGATTCAGCTTTGGAAAATACTGTATATAGCTGCAATACACATTTTGGATATAAAGAGTTTTATACATATTCTTATATGTATATGTATACGAATCAATAATCTCTCTCACACACACAAATTCATGAAAATAAATCTCTATTTTGTTGATTCACAGTTTGTATTATTTTGTTATTAATGCTCTGATCATTTTTTTAGAAAAGAAATGTTTATGTTATTTGACCGAGTATTTTCCCTAAATTATTTTATATTGAAGCTTTATTTTTGTTTTCTTTTGTGTTTCATTTTTCCTACATAAAAGTTAATATTCTATGGATTTCTTTGAGGAATATTATCTTAGGAGAAATTCTTTTAAGCCCATATTATTATCATTGTTTTTCAAAAAATAAAAGTAAAAATAAAAATGACTAACCCAATCAAAGCTGCAACAGTGAATAACTGGAAAAAAAAAGCCAAAAATTTTTATTAAATATTATTAAAGAAAAAAGATCATTAACATGAACAAAATATTCCTCTATTGATACAAAACAGTAAAAGGAAATATGGGCTAATTGAGTTTCATCATAATATAAAAATCGAACCAAAATATATTAGACTTAAATGTTAGACCTGAATCTATGAAGCTACTAGATAAACAATTGAGAAACACTTTAGGTCATTTGTGGGTGAAAATATTTAAAGTAAGACCTCGAAATCGCAGGCAACCAGGGAAAAAATTGACTAATGGGATTACATCAGGCTAAAGAGCTTCTGTACAGGAAAGGAAAAAAGAGAGTGAAGAGACAATCGACATGGAAGCATGTATTTAAGAACTATGCTTCTGGCAGAGGACTAATAGCCAGAATATACAAGTAACTCAAACAAGACAATAGCGAAAAGATAAATAACCCACTTAAAATTGGGAAAAAAGAGCTGAATAGTTATTTCTCAAAGAACACAAACAAATGGCCAATAACTATATCAAAAGAATGCTTAACATCTCTAATTATCAGGAAATACAAATTAAATACACAATGAAATATCATCTCACCCAAGCTAAAATGGCTATTATCAAAAAGACAAAAAATAACAAATGAGGATGAGGATGTAGAGAAAGGAAAACGCTCATACACTGTTGGTGGGAATGTAAATTAGTATTGCTGCTATAGAAAACACTATGGAAGTACCACAGAAAACTAAAAATAGAACTCTGATATGATACAGCAGCCCCACTGCTGGGTATATATTCGAGAGATCACTGCAGTCCCATGTTTGTTGCAGCCGTATTCACAATAGCTAAGATATAGAGTCAACCAAAGTGTCCGTCAACGGATGAATGGATAAAGAAAATGTGGTGTCTATTTACAATGGAGTATTATTCAGCCATAAAAAGAATGTAATCCTGTCATTTCCAGCAACATGTGTGGAACCAGAGGACTTTATGTTAAGTGAAATAAGCCAGGCACAGAAAGACAAATACCACATGTTCTCACCTTTCTGTGGAAGCTAAAAAAATTGATCTCATGGAGATAGTGAATACAGTAGTTGTTACCAGAGGATGAAATGAGTAGCACAGAGTGGGCACAGATGAAGAGAAGTTGGTTAATGGATACAAAAGTGTGGTTAGATACAAGGAATAAGATCTAGTGTTTGGTAGCACAAGAGGATAACTATTGTTAACAGTAATTTACAGTATTTTCCAAAATAGCTAGAAAGAAGATTTGGAATGCTCCCAACACAAAGAAGTGATATTAATAAATATTTGAGGTGATGGATATCCCAATTATCCAGATTTGATTATTAAACCATGTGTTTGTACCAAAATATCAATGTACCCCATAAATATGTGTAACTATTATGTATTGGAAAAATTTAAAATATATTAAAAATGTATTTAGTTATCTAAGTGTTCATAGTTTGAGCAGATCCAGAAATATTCAAGAGCTTTGAAAGAGTTTCTCTCTGGAAGCTGGTGGAGGGGCACATGATTTCATTTATTTAAGATATTCATGCTATGCTATTTGAATCTCCACAGTGCATGCCACTCTATATTGTACACAATAAAGGTGCAAACATATATATTTAAATTAAATAAAGAATAACTGGTACAAATACACTTTAAATATACAAAACAATTCAATGCAAAATATACTCTACCTGATGTAGTTTACATATTTTAAAGTTTGAACTTTTTCACTTTAATCAAATAATGTTAGATATTAGTAGGTACAACTATTATTTTTTTCTTTAAACCAATTTATGATAAGGAAATATTTTGTTCTAAAGACAAAACCATAACAAATCATGAGGCTTAAGTAAATGTCATAAATATTATTAGATTATTTTGAATATCATTAAAATAAAACATCTCGCACCCTTGCTTGACAATATTCTAAGAAACTTTAATGTCTGTCTTAATTGTTTACACATTATACAACTATAAAATTTGTTACATGCATTTAAAAACCATATTATTATGTGTTTATTGGCTATTTTTCTATCTTCTTTTGAAAAACTTCGGTTCATGTCTTTTGCCCACATTTTAATGTTTTTTGTTTTTTTTTCTTGCTGATTTGTTTGAGTTCTTTGTATATTCTGGGTATTAGCCATTTATAAGATGTATAGTTTGTGAATATTTTCTCCCATTCTGTAGGTTGTCTATTTGCTCTGTTGGTCATTTCCTTAGCTGTGCAAAAGCTTTTTAATTTATCCAGTGTCCCATTTATTTATTTTTGTTGTTGCAATTGCCTTTGGGGTCTTAGTCATAAATTCTTTACCAAGGCTGATATCTAGAAGAATTTTTCCTACATTTTCTTCTGGAATTCTATGGCTTCATGCCTTATAATTAAGTGTTTTATCTATCTTGAATTAATTTTTGTGAGCTCAATGTCACTAATCATTAGAGAAATGCAAATTAAAAGCACAATGAGGTAACACCTTATCCCTGTTAGAATGGCTTTTATTAAAAAGTCCAAAAACAATTAGATGCTGGCATGGATGCAGAGAAAAAGGAACACTTATAAACTGTTGCTGGGACTGCAAATTGGTATAACCTGTATGGAAAAGAGTATGGAGATTTCTCAAAAAACTGAAAGTAGACCAACCATTCGGTCTAGCAATTACACTACTGGATATCTACCCCAAAGGAAAAGAAGTCATTTTCTCAAAAAGACACTTGTGCTTGAATTTTTATTGTGCCTTAATTCACAATTTTAAAGATGTGGAATTAACCTTAGTGCCCATCAATTCATGAAAGGATTAACAAAATGTGGTATATGTGTACTATATAACACTACTCAGCCATCTATATTCATAAGGGATATTGGTCTGAAGTTTCCTTTTTTTGTTGTGTCCTTTCCTGGCTTTGGTACCAAGGTGATATTGGCTTCGTAGAATGAGTTAGGAAGAATACCATCTTTCTCAATATTGTGGAATAATTTCTGTAGTATAGGTATGAGTTCTTCTTTAAATGTTTGGTAAAACTCTGGAGTGCAGCCATCTGGTCCAGGACTTTTACAATTTGGGAGGTTTTTGATTGCTGCTCCAATTTCTGAGCTTGAGATTGGTCTATTCAGATATTCTGTTACCTCCTGGGTGAACTTAGGGAGGTTGTATGTTTCCAGTAATGTGTCCACTTCCTCCTCGTTATCCTCAACAAAATTTTAGCAAATAGAATTCAGCAACGCATCAAAAAAATAATTCACCATGACCAGGTGGGCTTTATTCCAGGGATGCAAGGCTGTTTAACATACACAAATCTATAAATGCAATTCTCCACATAAATAAAAGCAAGAACAAAGACCATATGATTTTTTCAATAGATGCAGAAAAAGCATTTGATGAAGTCCAACACACCTTTATGATAAAAACTCTCAAAATAGGATAGACAGCTCATTCTTTAAAATTATCAAGTCCATTTATGACAAACCCACTGCCATTATATTGAATGAGGAACAATTGAAACCATTCCCACTTAGAACTGGAACCAGACAAGGTTGCCCCTCATCTCTACTTCTATTCAACATACTGCTTGAAATCCTTACCATGGCAGTTAGGCAAGAGGGGGGTATTAAGGGTGTCCAAATGGGGACAAATGAGATCAAATTCTCACTCTTTGCCAATGATATGATATTATATCTAGAAAACCCCAAGGATTCATCCAAGAGACTCCTAGAATTGATAAATGAATTCAGTAAAGTCTCAGGATACAAAATCAACACACACAAATCTGTGTCATTCATATACACCAATAACAGTCCAGCCAAAATTCAAATCAAAAATGCAATACTTTTTACAATAGCCTCAAAGAAAATTAAATATCTAGGAATATATTTAATGAAATATGTGAGAGACTTATACAGGGAGAACTACAAAACACTAAAAAAAGAAATTGTAGAAGATGTAAATAGATGGAAAAACCCACCTTGCTCATGGATTGGTAGACTCAATATCGTTACAATGTCCATACTGCCTAAAGTGATCTACAGAATTAATGCAATACCTATCAAAATTCTGTCACCATTCTTTACAGATCTGGCAAAAATAATTCTATGCTTTGTATAGAACCAGAAAAGACCTCCTATAGCCAAAGCAATCTTAAGTAAAAAGAACAAACTGGGAGGTATCAGTCTACCAGACTTCAAGCTGTACTCCCGGGCTATAGTAACTAAAACAGCATGGTACAGGCACAAGAATAGAGACATTGACCTCTGAACAAGACTGAGAATCCAGAGATGAAGCCATGAGCATATGGTAGTCTAATCTTTGACAAAGCTGACAAAATATACACTGGGGAAAAGAATCTCTTTTCAATAAATGGTGCTGGGAAAACTGGATAGCTACATGTAGAAGAATGAAATTGGATTCCCACCTCTCACTTCTCACAAAAATCAATTCAAGATGGATATTAGACTTAAACCTAAGGCATGAAACCTTAAGAATTCTAAATGAAGATGTTGGGAAAACCCTTTCAGACATCAGCCTAGTCAAGGAATTCTTGAAGAAGAACCCCAAAGCAATCACCGCAGCAACAAAAATAAATCAATGGGATCTGATCAAATTAAAAAGCTTCTTGCACTGCCAGGGAAACTATCATTAGAGAGAATAGAGTCTAGCCCACAGAATGGGAGAAAATACTTGATCTCTGCACATCTGATAAAGGGCTGATAACCAGAATCTATCTAGAACTCAAAAAAATCAACAAGAAAAAATCAAACAACCCCATCGACAAATGGGCAAAGGACATGAACAGAAACTTTTCAAAAGAAGACAGAATAATGGCCAGCAAACATATAAAAAAAAGCTCAACATCTCTAATCATTAGAGAAATGCAGATCAAAACCACAATGAGATACCACCTAAGCCCAGTGAGATTGGCCTCTATCAAAAAATCCCAAAACAACAAATGCTGGCGAGGCTGTGGAGAGACAGGAATACTCTTACACTGCTGGTGGGACTGCAAATTGGTGCAACTCCTGTGGAAAAGAATTTGGAGATACCTCAGAGAGCTGAAAATAGAAATACCATTCAATCCAGCAATAGCACTATTAGGCATCTACCCAAAAGAGCACAAAACATTCTATGATAAAGACATCTACACCCGAATGTTTATGGCAGCGCAATTCACTATTGCAAGGATGTGGAAACAACCCAAGTGCCCTTCAATTCATGAGTGGATTATTAGAATTTGGTATATGTATACAATGGAATATTACTCAATCATAAGAAATGACAGTGATCTAGAACCTCTTATACTTTCCTGGATTAAACTTAAGCCCATTATCCAAAGTGAGGCACCACAAGATCGGAAGAATGGGCTCCACTTGTACTCACCATCAAATTGGTGCTAACTGATCAACAGTAGGGTGCTCACATGGCAGTAATACTCTCCAGGGATTAGGGGGATAGGGGGTAAACCCGCAACTAAAGGACATGGGGAGCATTGTAGGGGGAAAGGGCATGCCTTTAACCCTCGCTTGGGTGAGGTAAAGACATAAAGTGTAACCTTAATGCGTGTACCCTCATAATACCCTGAAATAAAAGAAAAAACAAAAACAAAAAACAAATTTACAGTTCTAGTAAACAAAATAGGCATTCAGGCAACAACAGTAATAATACTCAGCCATAAGAAAGGATGAATTAATGTCTTTTGCAGTCATTTAAATTTAACTGGAGACCATTATACTAAGTGAAGTATCTCAAGAATGGAAAAAGAAACACCATGTGTACTCTCTAATGAATTGGAACTAAGGGAGGGGCACATGTGCACAGAGAAAAAGTAAAAGTCGTTGGAAATCAAGCAGGAGGACGGGGAGAGAAAGGGAGATGCGAAAACCTACCTAATATGTACAATGAACACTATTCAGGTAATGGGCACACTTATAGCTCTGGCTCAGGTATTACAAAAGCTGTCCATGTACCCTCTTACTATTTTGAACTTTTTTAAAAAAGGAAAAATGTGAAGAAAAGAGGAAACAAAAAAAAAAAAAGAACCTACTATATTATCAACAGGCATGTACGCCTAGAGAAACAAGAGAGCTCTCTGAAGGCAATCACTAAAACATTCTTATAAACCACAAAGAAAACTGTGTTTTAAATGGGGACTTACAAATAATGGCTGGATTATTTTATACACAGGAAACATTAAATTTTTCTGATTTTATCTTATAAGACTCTGAAAGCAATCAAAAAGAGTGAAGACAGGTTCAGTACCTACAAGGAGACAGTTCAATTTCATTAAAATATATACACATGTATATGTGTGTGTGGTGTGGATAGATAGATAGATAGATAGATAGCCGGGTAGTGTTGCACACTTATAATCCCAGCTATTCAGGAGGCTGAGAATGGAGGATCACTTGAGCCCAGGAGTTCCAGGCTGTAGTACGCTATGTTTGTGCCTGTGAATAACACTGCATTCCAACCTAGGCAACTTAGCAAGACACCTGTCTCTTGAAAAGAAAATTAAAAAAATTAAAAACGTATATATAATGAGCTCTTACTATGTATTATTATGAAAGTAGTATAGTCCCTACTCTAATGAAATATATAGAATGGTGTCTGGGGAAATATAATTTCCAAAAATGTGAATGGATCAACACTTGGGAAAGTGTAGAATCCTATAAAAGCACGTGAGAAGAATACATAATCTAGATAAAGGGGAAATGGAAGATGCATATTTCTAGATGAAATGATACATATTTTGGCACCTTAAATGTTCAATAGCCAAACATGGCTCTTATCTACTATATTGGACAGTGCAGATTATGAAACATTTTCTTGACTTAGAGAAGGACATCCCCAATACAAAGTAGAGTAGCAAACTCAGAATTCTGCCTATTAGCACAGTATTTGAATGAAAATAATGTCACATGTTTCCCTCTCATATATTATTTAGTTGATTGACCTGTTAATTGCTCTTAAAATGGAACTCATTTAGTTACATCAAACAGTAATTTATATTTTAGACTTGAAATCTAATCATTTAATGAAACATTCCCCATTAATAAAATAATTTTTATACATCATCAAGTAGGGATTTGGAACAAATGAAGTAGATGACAATTTTTCAATTGTAGCTCACTAATAAAAGTACATAGAAACTCCAAAAATACTGAGGTCCCAAGACAAATCAATTAAATCAGAATCTTTTAGGGTAGGACCTAGATATCACCATTTAAAAAAAAAAAACTTGAAGGTAATTTCAATGCGAAGTCTTGGTTGAGAAAAATTATAGTAGTGAAACTTCTGTAGTCAATACAGGGTTCCTAGATTAAATCTGAAAGTATTTCCAAGTCCTCAAAATTACATATATATAAATATATATATATACACATATATATACACACACACACATATTCATATATATTCATGTTTATATAGACACAGACACATGCATACATATATAGCTACACACATATAAACATGAATACATGCACACTCGTATATAATGCACATTACATTAGAATATTGTCTTTTTTAGAATATTGTCTTTTATTAAAATATTTTGAAAATAGTTTTAGAATTACTATAAAGTAGTAAAGATGGTATAGAGAATTCCTGTACATCCTACCCCAAGACCTCCTATTGCTAATATATTGCATTACTGTGGTGCATTTGTAAACACCGATGAACCAATTTGATACATTATTATTAACTAAAGTCGATATTTTATTTAGAATTCCTTAGTTTTTCCCTATCGTCTTCTTGCTGTTCCAGGATTCCATCTAGAACACCACATTAGATTTAGGTATTATGTTCTCTGAGGTTCCTCTGGGCTTAAAAAGCTACTCAGAATTTTCTTGCTTTTGTAAAGATCTTGACAGTTTTGACAAGTACTGGCCAGGTACTTTGTAGAATATTCCACGATTGGGATTTGTCTGATGTTTTTCTCACGGTTAGACTGGATATTTCGGTTTGGGGAGGAAGACTACAAGGGTGGAACGTAATTTCCAATGCAACATAATAATGATATGTGCTACCATTCTGAGTTATCACAGATGATGTGATTTTTTAACCGTGGTTCTTTTAAATTCTCTGTCTGATAGTTCCAACATCTGTGTCACACCTAAATGTGGTCCAGATGATAACTTTGCCTCTTTAGACATGTTTTTTTTTTTTTTTTTTGCCTTTGGCGTGCCTCTAAACTTTGTCAAAACCATAGGTGCTAGGGTAATATTTATTGAGATAAATAGGCCTCAAGAGTGAGGTTTTATATTAATCTTTCTAGAGGTTGGGATGTGTTTAAAGTTTTTTGTAATAATAATAGGCATCAGAGGTTTCAAATTGCTCTGGTGGGCTTAGGGAGGCATCATATGATTTTCAAAAAAAAAAATTAGTCTATTAGTGGGCCTGTGTTTTGGAGGTGTGCCCTTCAGAAATATTTTTGTCCCTCTTTTAGAAGAAGAGGGGTTTTTTTGCTTCCTTCGTAACCACCTAGACTCTTCCTGGGCTGTGGCATTTCCAGACTCTTTCTTCAAAGCCCTTTTCTTTGTTGACTATGACTTTTATTTATTTCTATTCTCATTCTGAGACAAGATGTTTAGAGCCAGCTGGTTTGGTGTGAAGGTTCATTCTTCTATTTGGGTAAGGTTTTTACATTGCACTCTGGTAAAGTCTTTTCCCCTGGAAATCAGACCTCCCTTAGGGTGAAGATTCTGGGTGGGTTTCACAAGGCTACTTTTTCACTTTTCTTCGCAATTGCACCTGGGGAGCTTCCTCTGATCTTCTCTTTGAGAACTTGGCGAGATACATGGAGGAAAATCCTGAAAACGGGTGGGGAACCCCTAGGAATACAGATCTCAGGAGCTTTTCAGTTTTACGCTAGTCTGTATGCAGCTTCCAGCAATTAGTCAAATACATTGCATAAATATTCTTGTCAATTATGACATGTGGTGGATTCTTCCACATAAGCAGATCTCAGATCAACAGCAGAATAGGTTTTGCATACATAATTATATAATCGATGAATCAATCCTCCTAACATTTAAAAAATATGTATATTTCAATTTCTTCCCACGGATACATTGAGTTTCATCCACTAAATTTTCTTTCCTTTAAAACAAAACTCTTTCCTGCCATTTCATTTCCTATGTGCCTACTTGATCCTGTTACCCCACCACCACATTTCATTCTTTTTAACCAGACTGGCTCTTTTTACTGTCTTATATTTTAACGTCCAAGAATTGTTTCTTTCTCATATAAAATTCCTGATGTGGAATCTTGGGGTCCCCATGTAGCTCCACATTCATCCGGGATTCAACCCTTTCCACTTTCTCTTCTTACTCTTTCAACATAAGAGTCCCATGTTGCAGTCCAAGATTTTGCTTCAGATCCTAACATCCCATCCAGACGGGAGGAAGAAGATAAAGGAGAGAAATTTCTATTTCTCTTCCTTTGGCTGGAAGTTGGTCAGGTAGCCACTGCTAATGTTGAAAAAAATTGAGAAAGTCAGTCTTTATTCTGAGTACTCATGCACCCATCTAAAATCTAAGAGTTCTACTCCAAAGGAGATGGAAATATATCTGCAAAATATCAAGCAGTCCTGTTATGCTGTCTAAAATACATTCCTCCTATTATTCTCTATTGTGGTATTATATTTTATTATCAAAAATTTTGCATAATTTATAAATATCTGATTTATTTTCTTGTGCTTTGTGTTTATTTCAGCTTTCTACCACTCTGCAATAAGCTCTATCATGTCACAGATCACTTCATCTACAGCACCTCGCGCAGCGTCCAGGTAGGCAGGCACTCTGTAAATATTTATTGAATAAATAGAGACATCAGGAGAGACACTTGGTTACTTATTTTATAATGCATCTAGTCTTATATTCTGAAATCTCTTTTTAAGTTCTGCATGTTATTGTTTCTATAAACTTTTGTATTTTTTCTAATAAAGATTCTAAAATTGATACAGTATCTTATAAGGAAAAAGCTGTATTTTTCTGAAAAGTATTATTTTATGTACTATAATTCCAGGTAACTTAAATAATAATATAAAAGTTGATTTTAATTTTACATTTAATATTTATTATTACATTGCCCGTAAAATATTTTTTTAATTTTGTATTTACTTCTTTTTTAAATTGACCAATGTTGTATATTTTTGTCATGCACAACATGATGTTTTGAGGTGTATATACATTGTGTAAGGGTTAAATCTAGCTAACTAACAAAAGCATTACCTCACATAGTTACCATGTTCGTGGTGAGAGCCTTGGAATCCACATTTACATTTTTCAATAATAAAATATATGTAGATAAATTAATAAGTTTAAAATGAAACAATATCATTTACTAGCATATTACATAGAAACCTGGGGTCTATGAAAATATCAAGTAGAATTCTAGTTTAAATTGTTACACTTGCATTCCATTCCAAATTTTTAAATTGTATGAATTTC
>RJWJ010027577.1:0-22272 GCA_004363605.1 Indri indri
CTGGGGCTAAGGGAAACTGGACCTAACACCTCCGATTCATGAGAAACAGGTTGAGAGGGTGATGCCCAGCAGATAGGCTTAGCCTCCCTATCCCAAGCAGCATTTTGGGAAAAGGCTGTTTATGGTGGGTAGTATCTCCTCTGGCAAGAGCTATGCTATGTAGGAGTTTCTCCCTTTCTCTGGACTGTTGAGGGTCTCAGCTTGTGCTCAGGCTGCCCTCCCTGCGTTTACTAACACTGATTGGCTTGGAGTAGAATTCTCCTTTCGCAAGGCACATGATTGCTTGATTCAGCAGTCGTCAGTTGCCCAAAGTAAATCAGACTCTCTTAATAAGGCCACGTTCTCTTCCCTCTTTGCCTTCTGCACCTCCAGCTTGAACCAAAGCTTGTTTCCTTTGTGCAGGGCTTAACTGAAGGCCACAGGAAGCATCCAACAAACCTACTCCAGTGCTAAAGCTGGAGACTGGACAGGCACATCGTCCAAGTTCCAAAATGTAAAAGTTTAACCTGTTATTTTAAACTACAGGCAAAGATGTCCAGACTCGCACTGAGGACTGTCCTCCCCACTGCGCTTCATCCACATTAACTGAATCCATTCTAAATTTCAGGAGTATTCACTCGTCATGCCCCACTTCCAAGTATCTATTTTTCCATCAGTACTTTTTTAGTTGCTAGTGACAGAAACCCTACTCAGACTAGTTTAAGCAGAAAGAGTGAATTCAATTTCTCACAGGACTGGAAACAAAGAAGTGCAGGAGTAAAATGGCTTTAAGCAGCTAGAGCTAGGGCTCAAATAATATACTCACAACTTGTGCCCATTTTTGCTTCCCCTTGGGCTAGCTGTCTGCAGATAGCAGACAAGACAGCTTTCAATAACTTTGAGTTCTCCTACGACCAGATTAGCAACGCAGCAGAAAGCCAGTCTTTCCTAATAGCTCAGTCAGGGAAGTAATCCCAGGAAGAACTCTGATTGGCCAGTATGCATCACGCTTGAACCAGCCACTATGGCCTGGGGCAGTCTGAATGGAGGGGCCTCAGACAGAAACTCATCCCTGTAACAGAGGAGAAGGATGAGGGAGCTGGAGTGGGGGTGGGGGATGGGGGATGGAAGGCAAGGGATAGGAGGTGGAAAGGGAGGAGCATGGAGGAGAAAGGAAGGTTTCAGGTGCCCACAACCCTGCCCAAATCACAAGGAATAGTTTCCCCCAAGAAGGGGGAAAGAATTCTGAGCAGACAAAATAAGAGAGATCCACAACAGGGACTCTCAGAGTGATGGAGTATTAGGTTTTAGCTTCCTGTTTCCATCACTTCAGATTCCCACAAAAATGACACAGTAGAGATCTCTATCAGGACTGAAAATCAGGAAAGTTGACTACCTATCAGAGTGTATAAATGATAAGAACCTATCAAAGTATAATTTTTTAAAAATTAAAAACATGATTCTCATAAATACAAAGTAAGTATATATCAACGATTTAATTACCTAATTAATGATGGTGCCAACAAGATAGTAAGAGAACTCCCAAGAGAATTAGAGAAAGTGAAATATTTGCAGCAGCAGAAAGAAAATATGCTTGAATCAGATTGCCCATTTAGATCCAAAACTGGTTAGTGTTCTGAAAGGCAATAAACTATATAACTTTTGTATTTACCTTTTCTACCAGACATTATAATTTACATCTCTACCATAAAAGGTCCATTACCATTGTTATTAGACAATGCTAATAAGTTCTGTGAGTCCTTCTAGCAAATTGTTGAACCTAAAGGTGGTCTTGGGGACCTCTTACCACAAATACTTAACAATAAATCAAAGATAAATTTGAATCAAATTTATCAAAATTTGATTTAGAATCAAAATTGATTTCTATAATCAAGCTAATTAACATATTCATCACCTCACACAGTTACCTTTTTAAAAAAAATTGTGTGTGTGTGTGTGTGTGTGTGTGTGTGTGGTGAGAATACTTAAGATCCACTGTCTTAGTAAATTTCAAGTATACAATACAGTATTATTAACTATAGTCACCATGTTGTACATCGGATCTCCAGAACTTACTCATTTTCTAACTGCAAGTTTGTACCCTTTGACCAATATCTCCCCATGTCCCCACCCCTCCCACACTTGGTTACCACCTTTCTACTCTTTGTTTTTGAGTTCAACTTTTTAGATTCACATACAAGTGAGATCTTATAGTATTTGTTTTCTTGTGTCTGTCTGACTTATTTCACTTAGCCTAATGTCCTCCAGGTTCATCCATGTTGTTGCAAATGGCAGGATCTCCTTCTTTTTTAAGGCTGAATAAAATCTCATTCTATACACATATATGTGTGTGTGTATATATATATACATGAATAATAATTTCTTTATCCATTCATCCATTGACAGACATTCAGATTGTTTCTGTATCTTGGATATTGCGAATAATGTGCAATGGACAGGAGAGTACAGATATCTAGCTCTTCAAGATCCTGATTTCAGTTCTTTTGCATATACCCAGAAGTGAGAGTGCTGGATCATATGGTAGTTCTATTTTTAATTTTTTGAAAAACCTCCATATTATTTCCCATAGTGGCTACACCATTTTACGTTCCCACCAATAGTGTATAAGTTCCAGTTTCTCTACATCTTCACAACACTTGTTATCTTTTGAGTTTTGTCTGTTTGTTTTTATAATAGCCACCCTAACAAGTGTGAGGTAATGTCTCATTGTAGTCTTGATTTGCATTTCCTTGATTAGTGATGTTGAGCACCTTTTCATATACCTGTTGACCATTTGCATGTCTTCCTTGGAAAAAAGTGTGTTCAGGTCCTTTGACCATCTTTTTAATGAAGTTTTTTTACTATTGAATTATCAGAGTTCCTTATATATTTTGGATAGTAATCCTTTATTGAATATTTGGTTTGTAAATATTTTCTCCCATTCCATGGATTGCCTTTTCATTTTGTTATTTCCTTTGCTGTGCAGAAAATTTTTATTTTATTATAGTCCCATTTGTTTATTTTCCCTTTTGCTGCTTGTGCTTTTGGGTGTCATTGTCAAGACCTGTGTCATGGAGCTTTTCCTCTATGTTTTCTTCTAGAAGTTTTACAGTTTCTATCCTTACATTTAAATTTTTAATTCATTTTGAGTTGAATTTTGTGCATGGTGTAAGATCAGGATCCAATTTCATCTTTTTGCATGTGGATATACAATTTTCCCAACACTATTTATTGAAGAGATTATTCTTTCTCCATTGTATATTCTTGGCATGTTTGTCAAAGATTAGTTGGCCATGTATGATGGGTTTATTTCTGGGCTTTCTATTATGTTCCATTGGTCTATGTGTCTTTCTTTATGCCAGTACCGTACTGCTTTGATTACTATAGCTTTATAATATAATTTAAAATTAGATATATGATGCCTCCAGTTTTGTTCTTCTTACTCAAGATTGCTTTAGCTATTCACAGTCTTTTGAGTTTCCATACAAATTTTAGGATTGTTTTTTTCCATTTCTATAGAAAATGACATTGTAATTTTGATAGGAATTGCATTAAATCTACAGATCACTTTGGGTAGTATGGACAGAATTGATTTTTCCAGTCCACAAACAGGGAATATCTTTTTATTTGTGTCTTCTTCAATTTCTTTAATTAATTCATTAATATTTTATAGTTTTCAATATACAGATATTTAACCACCTTGGGTAAATTTATTCCTAAGTATTTTATTCTTTTTGATGCCCTTATAAATGTGATTGCTTTCTTAATTTCTTTCTCACATAGTTTATTGTTAACATTAGAAATGCAAATGATTTTTATATGTTGGTTTTGTATCCTGAAACTTTATTAAATTTTTTTTTATTACTTATAACAGTTTTTTGGTGGAATCTTTAGAGTTTTCTATGTATAAGATCATATCATCAACAGAGACAATTTAACTTCTTTTCTGATTTGGATGACTTTTTTTCTTGCTCAATTGTTTTGGCTAGGACTTCTAGTACTATGTTGAAAAGCGGTGAAAGTGGGTATGATATTGTGATATAATAAGAAATACAGATTTGGTCTCTGCCCCTGGTTTCTGCCAGCCACACAGCTCCCTAAACCCTTAGATCTTCAAAGTGAGTGTTTTCTTAAAACACTTTGAAATCATCCTACTGTCTCCTGGAATGCAAAGTTTCTGCTGTTTTTTAACCTTTCTACTAGAGATATAAGCGATTGACACACCACGATTACAGTATTAGACTACTCTGAATTTGACTATACATTTACTTTAACCAGTGAGTTTTATATTTTCATATGCTACTAATTGGCGTGTTTATATTTCAGCCTGAAGAATTCTCTTTAGTATTTCTTGTAAGGCAAGTCTAGCAGTGATGAACTCCCTTAGCTTTCATTTGCCTGAGAAAGTCTTTATCTCTCCCTCATTTCTAAAGGACAACTTTGCCAGGTCATGTATTCCTGACTGGCAGTTTTTTTCCTTAAAATACTTTGAAAATATCATCCTACTCTCTCCTGGAATGCAAAGTTTCTGCTGAGAAATCCACTGATAGCCTTATGGAGCTTCCCTTGTGTATGAGGAACCTCTTTTCTCTTGCTGCTTTCAAGATTATCTCTTTGTCTCTGATTTTTGACAGTTTGACTATAATATGTCCTGGTGGAGTTTTCTTTGGGTTGAACATAATTGGACACTTTTGAGTTTCATGTACCTAGTTGTTCTTGTCTTTCCCCAGATTTGGAAAGTTGTCAGTATTTCTTTAATAAGTTTTCTTTTCTCTATCTTCTTCTGTAATTCCTATAATGTGAGTGTTAACTCTTAATGGTACCCAACAAAGTCCATAGGCTTTCTTAATTCTTTTTCATTCTATTTTCTTTTTTCTCCTCTTACTGAATATTTTCAATTAACCTGTCTTTGAGTTCACAGATTCTTTTTTCTGTTTGATCAAGTCTGCTGTTGACATACTCTGTTGCATGTTTCATTTCATTCATTTTATTCTTCAGCTCCAGAATTTGTTTGGTTCTTATTAGTTTTATCTCTAAATTGAACTTCTAGTTTTCTTTGTATATTTTCCTGACTTCATTAAGTTGTCTGTGTTCACTTGTAGCTGGTTAAGCTTCTTTAAAAAAATTAGTTTGAATTCTTTGTTGGACAATTTGTAGATTTTCATTTCTTTAGGGTTCATTACTGGAAAAATGTTGTATTCCTTCGGTGGTGACATGGTTCCTTGTTTTTTTTATGTTTCTTGTTGTCTTGTATTGCTGTCTGCTCATTTGATGCAGCAATCACCTCTTCCAGACTCTACAGACTGGTTTTGGTGGGGAAATACCTTCACCTACTTGTAGGTGCAAGAGTGCTAGCTGGGTGGGGAGCAGTGGTTTCAGCTCTGATGAGTGGACAGTGGTATCATCTCCATCTAGTTCTGTATGCTGAGATCAGCATTGGCAAAGATTGCAGAGGTCCTCAGTAGACAAGGCAGTGGCTGTCTACAGCAGTGGCAAGGGCTGTCAAGATCTTTGGTGGCAAAGACTGCTGAGGTTTTTCTGATCTCTTTTTCTCCCATGGAAGAATTCATGCTGAGGAGATCCCTCTTAATGTGAGGTCTGGCTCATGGGTAAGCTTGTGGTGGCAGTGGTGCCAGTGTCTGATGCATAGCACCTGTGGAACAGCTGTGGATCAGGGATATAGAGCATGGGCTTGCATGGAAAAACCATGGCTTTGGGGTTTGGAGCAGCAGTAACAGTGGTGCCTGGGGTACGAGTACACCCGCTGCCATATTGGTAATGGTGTGTGAGGCATGGGCACCACAGAGTGGCTGCAGAGCCTAGGTTTGTTGCACAGGCATGTTCAGGGCTACCACTGCTTCAGGGACTAGAAACAGACACAGCTGCTGCAGTAATGGTTCTAGTGTCTGTGGTGCAGGTGCTTGCAGAGCAGCTGAAGAGCCCAGGTCTGGAACATGGGCACATGCACAGCAACAACAACTCTGGGGTCCAGTGCTTCATAGCAGCTTGCTATGAAGGTGGCTCTGATGGCCAAGACATGGGCACTCACAGAGTGGTCACCTGAGGTCTAGAGCACAGGTACATGCAGAACAACCTCAGCTCCAGGGCCTGGGGTAGAAATAGCCTGTAGCAGCAATGGCTCCAGTGTCTGAAGCATTGGAGAATGCAGTGCAGCTGTGGAGCCAGGCACACATCAAGTGGCCATGGGTCCAGCGTCTGGCACACATGCAAGATTGGAGGAGTCCTGCAGTGGCACAACAGTGGCTTCTTTGGGGGGTCATGATGGTGCAGTACCATATCCCCTTCCAGAGGATTTGTAGCAATGATGACTTTCAATTACCTCAGTGGCAAAAGCTGATGGCGTCCTCAACAGCTGTGGTCCCCAACCCCCAGGCTGCAGATCGGTACTGGTCCATGGCCTGTTAAGAACTGGGCCACACAGCAGGAGGTGAGTGGCAAGCAATGAAGTGAAGTTTCATCTGTATTTATAGCCATTCCCCATCACTTGCATCACTGCCTGAGCTCTACTACCCCCAACCCCCACCCCAGTCCATGGAAAAATTGTCTTCCATGAAACCAGTCCATGATGCCAAAAAGGTTGGGGAACACTGCTCTATAAAACAGGCCACTCGGGACCATGTGGCTGATACTAATAGCCCTTGCCCTTCTTTTTTTCTAGCCATCTCCAGATGTTTCAGGTTTGCTATCTCCCCAGTGATCCTTTCTGGCAGGTATTCTCTGGTTTTTGCTGCACTGTGTCACTGCAGGTTTTTAATTGGACCCTTAAACTCTACCAATGTTATTTTCATTTGTGGATAGCTACGTAACTGTTATTTTTGTGGAGGGATAAAGGCTGATACCTCCTACTTTGCCACCTTGCTGACGTTACTCTCTACTTGCAGCTTTTTAATTTTGTTTTTTTGAAGTTAGGATTTCATTTGCTCTAAATTACATGGGGAAAAGCAAAAAAAACCTAAACCTTTTCTTCCTTAACAACTCCAGGGACAAGATCCTGTCTTTCTTTCAAGATCCTCAACAAATTTTATCCTTGTAGCCTAGGAGAATTCAAAAAATAATTATAATAGCTAGTATTTCTGGATTGAATACTGGGTGGCTTAGATTTCTTTTGGTGACATACATAAAGAGACGGAAAGAGAGATTAGGGCATTAGTTCTGATGGTCTCTTGGCTGGGGTTAGTAATGGGAGTATGGAACGCTTTTAATTATAATCTCCTTCTGGGCACTCACATTTTAGCCAGTTTGAAAGCTGAGATGCAGAGTATGGTATGTGAGGCAAGATGGTAGAGGTAGTCTTGACAAAAGTACATGGACTTTTGTAGGAACCCCTTAAATCTGGCTATTTGTAGGAATCTGGCTATATTCCTACAAAGGAAATATGACATACTTAGGAGGAGGCAAGTCCCCTTTAATACTGTCCTGGAGATTTTCAGAAGAGGGATAAACTTATCAGAAGACTTAGGGCTAGGTAGACCTCACTTTAAGTCCTGCTGAGAGCCGTGTAGAGGTCAGGGAGGAGTGGCCTTATAAGGAGCTGGTGGAAATGATTAAACACATTTTTTTTGAGACAGGGTCTTGCTCTGTTACCCAGGCTACAGTGCAGTGGTGTGAACATACCTCTCTGTAACCTTGAATTCCTGGGCTCAAGCAATCCTCCCACCTCAGCCTCCTGAGAAGCTGGGACTATAGGCCTGTGCCACCATGCCTGGCTAATTATTTTATTTTTTGTAGATGTGGGGTCTCACTATGTTGCCCAGGGTGGTCTCATTCCTAGTCTCAAGTGATCTTCCTGCCTCAGCCTCCCAAAGTGCTGGAATTACATGTGTGAGCCACCACGACTAGCCAAACACATTTTTTTTAACTGCACTGCTATT
Source organism: Indri indri (assembly GCA_004363605.1). Taxonomy (NCBI): domain Eukaryota; kingdom Metazoa; phylum Chordata; class Mammalia; order Primates; family Indriidae; genus Indri; species Indri indri. The sequence goes on from RJWJ010027577.1 coordinate 7,872, forward strand.
TGATGATGAGCATTTTTGTATTGATATTTATACATGAGCCTGCTCTGTAGTTTTCTTTTGTATACTTTTTAATGACTTTCTATTATCAATATTATGCTCATTTCATTATTAAAGAGAGATTTTCTTTCACACTCTCCACTGTAGAACAAATTAAATAAAATTAAAATTATTTGTTCCTTAACATGTTGGTAGAATTTATCTAAGAATTTTGCCTCTGTTAATAGGGAGCCTGTAAATTTTCTGTTTTACCTGGGATCAACCTTGCAAATTTATCTTTTTGTCAAAATTTATTGATACCATATAATTTAGCAAAAGTATTTACATTTGTTCATTTATTCAAAAAATATTATTTGTGTGTCCACTCTGTGCTAGGCTCCATCCTAAGCACTTGGGCTATATCCATTAACAAAATAAAAATCCCTGAGTCCTCAGCACTTATATTATTATGATTCCTTCAATTTTTCTATACCTATGGTTATTTTCTCCTTTTTATTCTCATTTAGTGTATTTTTGTGTTTGTACTCTTTTCTATTAATTAGTAGTTTATCAAGTTATTTCTGCTTTCTTGATTTCACTTAGGGAAAATTTCCCAAAACAAGATGTATTGATTAATTCTGTTTTTCTATTTCCTAATCCATTAATAGCTCATTTTCTTTCACTGATCTCTTTTATCTGTTTTCCTTAGCTCGTCAATAAGTTTCTAACTTCTTAGGTTGAACGGCTATTGCATTGATTTTTCTGGTTTGTTTTTCTTCTTGTTGCTTAGCAATATAAACATTGTATAAAATAAATTTTCCTCTGAGCATTGTTTTAGTTAAGATTTCATAAATGCAATGTTTTTAAATTTGTTATTTTCCAGATATTCTGAAATTTGATTTTGGTTTCTTATTTGATTAATAGTTGTTACAAGAGTTCTTTTGTCATTTTAATTTCTAATATTAGAGCTTTACCTTCTAGCTTTTATATGTTACCTTTTTTTTTTTTAGAAACTGATGTCTATTTTCTACCAACCTTATTTCCATCTTGCTTAAGGGCCTGTAGAAGAACAGCTTAAGACCACTCCGTGGTTGTTCCTACCACTTCAGTGGCCTAAGCAGTAGAAACTGCAGACCAGTATTCTGTGGCAAGCTGAGTACTCCAGTTGTCAGTGGGGAACTGCTGACACAGAGGGCACCTGCACACCTTCAGACCGGTCTGTGACCTCAGGTTGAGTAGCAGTGAACTCTGGAGCTGGGACAGTCCAGTCACCCTGAAATTCCTCCTTGGTTACAGCCTTTTCAGTGGCAGTATGTTCTTCCTTTTCAATCTCTTCAGGATCTCTGTAGAAGTAGAGATCAGGCATGACCTCCCATGGGTGTTCACAGGAGATGGTGCCACACATGCACAGAACTTCCACGTCAGACCCACTGAGTGAGCTCCCTTGTTGCGTGGGATGGTGATGTCCACGTAATGCAGAGGAGAATCTGTGTTACGCAGAGCAATGGTGGGCAGTTTAACATAAGACGCCTCTGTGAGAGGCTGGTGGTCATCCCTGGGATCAGTAACCACAAGAAGGCTCAGCTCCTAGAAGGCTGCCTGGAACTGGTTAGTGAAGGTTCCAGGAATGAAGCAATCAGCAATAGGAGTGACTCCAGTGGCAGCAGCAAACTTCAGCACAGCCCACTGGTCAGTATTCCTGGAGCATAGGATACTGACATCAGCAGGGTTTTCAATAGCAACAATGACATGAGCTGCCAGCAGAAGCTTTTCCCAGGTCCTCTTCAGATTTTTTATTTAGATGCCATCACTTTTCCTTTTGTAGACGCACTGTTCCATTTGGAAGTGCCACCTAAGTGGCTTTCTGCTGCAAAGATTTTGAAGACATCCTTCTCCTTCATTTGTAGGACATCAAGGGCTGCAAACATCATGAAAGTTTCCCTTTAAGTTACAGCAGAAATCCAGAACAACGCCACACAAACCTTTCTCTGGGTAGCACAGAAAGGCCATATTTTACTTTTAATCACCCTAAGCTCAGATAATATCATCAATTGATGTTTTTAATATTTCATGAGATTGTGACAAGATATATTCTATTTTCAAGTATTGCGTTGGATATAATGGACATACAGTCACGTGTTATAGATTTTTATCATCTAATATTGGAAAAGCTGTTTTGAGTGAGTGGTTTTATTCCTTTAGCACAGCGGTTCTTAACTGGGGGCAATTTTGTCTGACCCTCCCCCTGGGGACATTTGGCATTGTCTGGAGATACTTTTGTTTGTTACAACTAGGGTAGGGGACGTAGAGGTGGCATTAGCACCTAATAGGTAGAGGGCAGGGATGCTACTAAACATCCTATAATGCACAGGACAACTCCCCACAACAAAGAATTATCTGGCCCCACATGTCAATAATGCTGAGGTTCAGAAACCCTGGTAACAACAGGAGTCTTTCTTGATAGATATTAAAATGTACTGGTTCCTAATGCCATAATTTCAGCTCATTGCATACAACTGAAAACTAATCCATTAAAGCTCATTTCTATGGCACTTAAAGTAAACAGCCCATCCTTTATAATGCATCTTTTTTTTAATGCATTTTATCTTTTCTCAGTTGTTAAACTGAAAACAAGTTTCATGCTTTTAGTATTTGAGTGTAAAACACACGGACAAATGGGAATCCAATGAAAATTAGTTCATGCAGGAAACGGAAATTATAAATTATTTTCCCAGAGTAAGTCAAGAGAGAATTGCTCTGATAAATAACAGACTGCTATTAGAAGATGGAAGCAAACTGAGAGATTACATTAAACTGGTAATCTACTTTCCTATCCACCCCAAATTTCTTAAAATAACTATGCAGAAAGCCAATTAAAAAGACCAAATTCATACCACCTCTAAAATAAAGAAAGGGCACTATCAGTGAATCCAAAATCCTTAAGGACAGAAAGCAGAAGAAATTCGATTGACAAAGCAATAAGAGTAGAGAAAACTGCAGTCCAAAGCACTTGCAGTAAATAGCTACTGTAGAGATAAGAGCAATTTTAGACACGTTCCAACCTTGGAGTCAATTAAAAATTTAAAAAGTAGACGTTTTTAAAGAATCATCAGATAATTCACTAAAGAGCTGCATTTAAAAAGTTACACCAATGACCTCACATTGCACTAGTGCTATTCCTTCCCCCACACAGGGATCCAATAGCCATGCTTGTTCTTCAGGCTGGGTCCCACGTCTTTGCAATCAAAGTGAATACTATACCTGAAGAAGATGGGTAACAGAAGTATTGAGACTAGAGCAAGAAACAGAACACTGCCTGGGGTAACTTCAAAGAACCACACAAAAGGCAGGAGGAAAAAAAAAGAAAAACACGTAGCTCATTCTGGCATTTACTTCCAGAATAAAGCTATGGAGTGGGGAGGTGGGAAGATGTAACAATAGGAGGTGGAAACAGGAAGATGTATCAGTATTAAAGGGGCCCGTTGGGTTATACAAGGACCAATGCATTATGATATGTCATGTATAATTATCCACTTAACATCTCCCTGGGGAAGGCAAAGCAGCCAATGGCATGAAAAAAATCGAAAAATCGTCATGGAAACCCTAAGACTAGCTTTCTTCTCTTGCCAATTCCACCTGCCTTCTGGGCAAGGAGCCTCTGAAAGGAAACGTTAAACAGCAGGGTCAACTGCGGAAAGCTGAGAAACAATTGCGGCACATAAACTACACCAGCCAACTGTAAGGAAGATCACAACGGTTTTGCCTAAAATGGCCTTGGGCAACTAAGAGTCTAGGAGGCAGAACCAAAAAAACAAAAAGGAAGACAAGGCTCCAAATACACTGATCACTACCAAAATTCCACAAGCGTTCTTCAAAGGTGTGCGGCATGAAAGGATTACCCTTACACATAGATGTCGTCAAAGCTACACCTGAAAATTGGCACCATCAATTTCCACCTCCATTCCTATGCTCTTTGAACTGGACACTGCATTCCAACCAGGTGTTAGAAGACGCTGGAATGTCTCACACATATATCCCTTGGGATAAGTCCCTGAAGACAGATTTTCACTATATAATGTAAAAGAACAGCTCCATGTTGGTTCATGGTGACCTTGTACATACCCATGTAGGCGATGTAGGCAAAGATTGAACTGCAGCTGATCTGAGTCTTGGCCAAACATCCTGGATCCTGCTAAACCATGAGTGCATGGCAGGCTTTTGAAGAGCTTGTTTCTCACTCACTTCCCTCTCTGCCAAGGATGCTGTAATGAAGCATTGTTTCATGTCCTCCCTGGTTCTGATGAGGTCTGAGGCTTTCTGTCATCTAATGAGGAACAGCTGCAGGATATAACTGAGCAGCAGCACAGTGGTAGCTCCAAACAACAGGATGTACCATGTTCATGTTGCAATTATCTGGAGCCTTTTCTTTGGATGTTGCCCTACACAAGGGAGTAAAGATAGGACATTGTCTTACTATAAGGGACACAGAAACTGAAGAGAGGAGAGACAGAGATTATGTTGCTATATTCAAAAAAAATCATAAAATTACATTTAATAATGATTCCCCCTGAGGGTCCTGATGGTATGTATGTCTTTCTTTCTTTAACTGATCAATATCTTTAATAGATTCTGACACCTGTTTCCATGTTAGTTTGCTGCTTTAACTTACACAACTCTAACTTACACAAGAGTTGGTAAAATTTTCCATTTTATAAATATAATTTTTTAGGCAAAAATATACCTTAGTTTCCTCTAGGAAAACCAAATTAAAAGATTTCTTAAAATTTGGCCAGGCACAGTGGCTTATGCCTGTAATCCTAGAATTTTGGGAGGCCAAGGCAGAAGGATCACTTGAGGCCAGGAGTTCAAAACCAGCCTGGGCGACATAGCAAGAGCCTGTCTCTATAAAAAATTAAAAAATTATCTGGGCATGGTGGTACATGCCTGCAGTACTAGATACTCAGGAGGCTGAGGCAAGGAGGCTTCCTTGAGCCCAAGAGTTTGAGGTTACAGTGAGCTATGATTGTGTCACTGCACTCCAGCCTGGGTAACAATGTAAGACCTTGTCTCTTAAAAAAAAAAGAAAAAAAGAAAGAAAGAAAGAAAAAAAAATTTAATGGAGCAAGTTCTTTTTTTTTCTGGATAAATCTTTTAGACAAGGAGCAAGTTCTTATTATTCAAATTATCTAATAGAAATGATATTATTCTATCAAATGTTAATATAAATGTGAAGAGTAATTCAAAGATTTCTAGAGTCTTTTTTTTTTGCTTTCTGTGTTTTAAATGCACCGTCTCTAAGAAAAAGAAACTGTCTTGATAAAGTGGCAACATACAAAAAGTTTTTAAAAAGTTTGAGTTTAAGACCGGGCATGGTGGCTCATGCCTGTAATCCCAGCACTCTGGGAGGCTGAGGCGGAGGATTGCTTGAGGTCAGGAGTTCGAGACCAGCCTGAGCAAGAGTGAGACCCCTATCTCTATTAAAAAATGGAAAGAAATTAGCCAGACAACTACAAATATATAGAAAAAATCAGCCAGGCATGGTGGTGCATGCCTGTAGTCCCAGCTACTCGGGAGGCTGAGGCAGAAGGATTTCTTGAGCCCAGGAGTTTGAGGTTGCAGTAATCTACAATGATGCCACTGCACTTTAGCCTGGGCAACAGAGTGAGACTCTGTCTCACAAAAAAAAAAAAAAAGTCTGAGTTTAAATAATGGCCTTGTTTGCTAGGAAACATGATAGCCACAAAAATTGTCTTTAAACTTAAAAATTGTAATAACTGATAGTTATATCAGGAAAAGTTTTATATAATAATCCTAATCAAGATGATGTCTTGAATAAATTAAATTGGTTTAATACCTCTGGTTTAGAAATAGCTGTCATTTCTCTGATTTTACCAGTATAAAATGATTTACCATATTTTCTTATTTTAATAAATCTTGGGTTATTTTCTAATATAAAGGATAATTAATTGGAGTTTTCTAAATTTCCTCTACTTATTTTACTGATCAAATAAGCTAATTCATATGATTATAAAATATTAAAATTATGTGTCAAACTAAATTAAATTATAATAGATAATTCTTTATAAAAAGGACTCTTACAATGCTATTAATCATACAGATTTAATGTTTCAGCATAAATTATAATTTCTAACTCCTTAGTTTAAAGACCTTAAACTGATATTAAATTAATTATTAAATTATCTTCATATACCTGGAAAATTTCTAAGTAAGGTAAAGATATAAAACACTGGTCACTAAACATCATTTTAATTTACCCTTCTCTGTTATTTTTATAAAAATTACAGAATGGCCATAATTAGCAGAATAAAGGATGAAAATGCCTTTAAATGATAATATATATGCATATTTTTGCCACATCAAAATTTAATAAGCTTATAATTAGTACTCATAGACAAACAGAACAAAATAGTTCTTGCTTCTCTGCCTTTTAATTTTCTCTGTGTCAGGAAGATAAAAAAGTTGGTTGCTATAGTGGAAGATCTCAAATACTTGGAAGCCAGATCCTAAACAGTCCTTTTCCTTTCTTACAGACTACAGTAACCTCCAATCTCTGGGTATTTCTAACTATGATAAGCCTCTTCTCGTTATTAGTTTATAAAAGTCAAGGTTATGTTTATGAGTACTAATTCCAATTAAAATGCTAAACTTGGCCAGGCACGATGGCTCATGCCTGTAATCCTAGCACTCTGGGAGGCTGAGGTGGGTGGATTGCTCAAGGTCAGGAGTTTGCGACCAGCCTGAGCAAGAGCGAGACCCCATCTCTACTAAAAAATCGAAAGAAATGATCTGGACAACTAAAAATAAATATATATAAAAAATTAGCCGGGCATGGTGGCGCATGCCTGTAGTCCCAGCTACTCGGGAAGCTGAGGCAGAAGGATCGTTTGAGCCCAGGAGTTTGAGGTTGCTGTGAGCTAGGCTGACGCCACGGCACTAGCCCAGGCAACAGAGCAAGACTCTGTCTCAAAAAAAAATAAAAAATAAAAAATAAAATAAAATGCTAAACTTGTATCATTCTAATTTTTCTGATGTTCAACTCTGATGACAATCTTAATATGATGTTATTTGGTATTAAGAATAACCAAGGTAATTTCTAGCTGGGTATAGTGGCTCAAGCCTGTAATCCCAGCACTTTGGGAGACTGAGGCAGGAGGATGGCTTGAGGCCAGGAGTTTGAGACCAGCCTGAGCAACATAGCAAGACTCCATTTCTACAAAAAGATTTTTTTAAATATAAATAAAATGAATTTTTAAAAATCAAGGTAATTTCTAAATATTTTATTATAAAATCTATGTTACTAATAAATCATTCTATTCAGATAACTCTAACCCAAGCATGCTGTATTAACAGAGGTTTAAGAATTAACATCTATACTTATAGTCAATATGCCTTTAAAGTTGTTTATGAATTTGTCATGCAATGAAAATAAAGGAGTTCTCTATCTTTGTGAAGTCCAATAAAATTATTGGAGCTAAGGCAACATTCAAAGAAAAAAAATCTCAATTATTAACCTTAAAGCTAATTAAGAAAACGCATTATCTATTTCTATGCAAACATCATTGTATCTACTCATAGGGTTGCTATGGTATTTAATGAATTAATATTTGCATAGCACTTAAAACAGTGCCTGGCACACATAAATACTAAATTGGTGTTGGTTGTTACCATTTTCCTGGGGTAAATAAATCAGACAGAATCTACTCATCTGCATTGTTTCACTAACAGCAGAGAATCATCCAAGCCATAGCTACCATTTGCTTTGGAAAAACTCCTAAACTGCGTTGGTCCGTTTCGCATTGCTATAAAGGAATACCTGAGACCGGGTAATTTATAAAGAAAAGAGGTTTATTTGGTTCACAGTTCTGCAGGCTGTACAAGAAGCATGGTGTCAGCTCTGCTTTTGGCAGGGGGAGCATGAGAAGTAGCAAGAGAGAAGAGGAGGCGCCAGGCTCTTTTAAACAACCAGATCTAAGAGAACTAATGGAGTGAGAACTCAGTCATTACCATGGGGAGGGCACCAAAGCATTCATGAGGGATCTGCCCCCTGATCCAAACACCTCCCAACAGGCCCCACCTCCAACACCAGGGATCAGATTTCAACAAGAGATTTTGAGGGGACAAACATCCAAACCACATCAGTATTCTAGCGAATCCCACTTCTCTGACACCAATTGTTTAGAAAAAACACTCAAACCGTGTTTCTTCTTTGCTCTCACACCACAACAATCATCAACACGGAAGACTTCTGTGATTAAATGTGGGGGGTTTTCCCGACACACCAAGTAGCAGACACCAGCGGGGTGTCCTCTAATTCAATTCTGACACTATCTTCCTGGAGTTAGCCTCAGATCTGATGGGCTGAGGGTTCAGTCCCCAAAACTATCCCCACCTTCAGATGCCAGTCACAAGTCTGGGCCTCTGGAACTTCTGACCCACCAACTTCAAGTTGGAGTTCCCATGACCCCCCTCTTTGGGTGCGATTACTTTTCTGGAGCAGCTCACACAACTCAGGGAAACACATTTACCAGTTTATTATAAAGGATGTTACAAAAGATACAGATGATGGGAAGCATAGGGTGAGGTGTGAGAGAAGGGGTACAGAGCTTCCTGGCCCTCCCAGGAACCTCCACATGTTCAGATATCCAGAAACTCTCCAAACCCTGTTCTTCTGGGTTTTTCTGGAGGCTTTACCACATAGGCATGATTGATAACCATGTAGAAATGTGATTGGACAAAAAGTACATGATCTAAACCCAACAAGGCCTGTCTGTTCAGATTTTTCTTGTTCTCTCTGTATAGCATTCCTTCTTCCAGGACATGGGGCAGGACCCTCTCTCAAATGAGCATCTTTTGACCCACAATCAGATAAGAATCCTTCTGTGGGCAGTTGAAAGAAGGACAGAAGGTCAGAGGAAGAGAGAGATGCTGTTCCCTGAGGCCTAAAGTGCCCCAACATTACAACAAAAGACTACAAGGCCCATGATAGTTATGAGCAGAAACCATGGATGAAAACCAATACATATGTATATATCATAACACCACATCATTGCTCTATTAGTCCCCAAAAATCTTCACAAGCTTCAGGGAAGACGGAGGCAAAGCCAGTGATACAACTGATACAGCCCTACCAGGGAGCCTGACTCATGGTCTTTAGTGACAAATCTTGGGCCTGATTCTTTTCATACTGGTTGATGACAGCAGTCAAAACCTACAGGAAGCTGTATTCTATACTGGGGAACCACTAGCACTTACTAAGTAAAAAGAGAAAATACATACTAAGGACTTATATGCATTATCTCACTTAGTCCTCTCAAGAGCTCTGTGAGGTATTATACCCATTTTACTGATGCACAAATGGAACTCAGAGAAGTTACAATCCCAAATTCTCATAGCTAGTAAGTGGTAGAGGTAGGATTCAAATCCAGATTTTTTTTTAAATCTGAAAACTGGTGTCCTTAATCCAGTGTCCTCTAAGTGTTAACCCTAGGGGTGCAGGGGGCTTCCCAAGACCTTTTCAGGGGATCATCAAGGTTAACCTATTTCACAGTAATAATAATATGATTTGCCTTTTTCATTGTGTGGACATTTGCACTCATAATGCAAAGCAATGGTGGTAAAACTGCTGGAGGCTGAGCAAAAATCAAGGCAGCACCTTGGGAGTCATTTTATTCATCACCACCACACACAGGCAAAGAAAATGCTAGTTGCACTTTAAAATGTCATCAATGAAGCAGCAAAAAGGTACAAATTTTATTAAATCTTGAACCTTGAGTATACTACTTTTAATATCAGAAACAGATGACACTTTTACAGTCAATAGAAAGAGTTATTTAATCTAGTTTCTGGAAGAAAAAAAAAATAATTGGTAGAATCTTGTCTTATTTGTAATTTTTATAAACCCCTAAAAAAACTGAAGCTGCAGGGCATGGACTAAAAACTTCTACCTAAAGAACCATTTGAACATTTACAAATAAATTTCATTTTATTATTTCAAGCTTTGATATATATTTTAATAATTATTTATTAAAAAATAATCTGGTCAGGCCGGGCGCGGTGGCTCACGCCTGTAATCCTAGCACTCTGGGAGGCCGAGGCGGGCATAGTCCTGAGCTCAGGAGTTCGAGACCAGCCTGAGCAAGAGCGAGACCCCGTCTCTACCAAAAATAGAAAGAAATTAATTGGACAGCTAAAAATATATATATAGAAAAAATTAGCCGGGCATGGTGGCGCATGCCTGTAGTTCCAGCTACTTGGGAGGCTGAGGCAGTAGGACTGCTCGAGCCCAGGAGTTTGAGGTTGCTGTGAGCTAGGCTGATGCAGCACTCGCCCCAGGCAAGAGAGTGAGACTCTGTCTCAAAACAAAAAAAAAAAAAATAATAATCTGGTCAAATCGAAGCAGTCCCTTGCCAAAGGACTAACATGTGGATACAAAAACTTACAGAATTCATTTTCCTGTCTGAAAATATCTTCAATAGTCAATAACGATGAAAGCTCACTTTACTGGTAAAATTTTTTTAATGTATGCAAAGTACTCACATTAAGCTGAAATGCTTTGTCCACATCATCCTCAAAATTCCAGGAAGAAAAAGGCAAGCTAGTCATATTTTAAAGTCAGTACTGCCCAGCCTCTACAAGAGCTTACTCTTCCTTGGCCCAAATTATTACCGCTAGCCTGAATGATAAGGGGATGTTTACTTCAAAATTTCCACGAACTCTCTGTATGAAACTGTTATTAAAATTCCCTTGTGACCTGGCTTGAGACTTGTGCTAACAGAGTCTGCCTTGGTACATTCTGGCCTCATTGGATATTATTATTTAACTAATTTAAGTACTTAATTATATACCCAGCAGATGTCAGCCACAAATCCAAAAGGGATACCAACACTATACCACTAGAAATTTCCCAGTTTAGAAGTACTACAAAGAGCCTTGAAGACATTATGCTAAGTGAAATAAACCAGTCACAAAAAGACAAATATTGTAGGATTCCACTTCTAGGAGGTTCCTGGGATAGTAAAATTCATAGAAACAGAAAGCTGAATAGTGGTTGCCAAGGACTGGAGTGAGGGAGGAATGGGAGTTATTGCTCAATGGGTATGGAGTTTCAGTTTGGGAAGATAAAAAAGTTCTACAAATGGATGATGATGATGACTGCACAACAATATGAATGTAGTCAATGCCACTGCACTATATGCTTAAAAATGGTTAAAATGAGCCTGGTATTGTGGCTCACACCTATAGTCCCAGCTACTCAGGAGGCTGAAGTGGGAGGATCACTTGAGCCCAGGAGTTCAGGACTGCGGTGAGCTGTGATCACGTCGCTACACTCCAGCCTGGGCAGAAGAGTGAGACCCCATCTCTGAAAAATAAAAATAAAGGGGAGAAGGCAGAGGGGAGGGGCAAAAACCTACCTAACAGGTACTATGAACACTATTTGGATGACAGGCATACCTTCATCTGGGACTCAGGCATTACCAAGCGGTCCATGTAACCTAAAACATTTGTACCCCCTTAATATTTTGAAATAAAAAAATAAAAATAAAATTTTTAAATAGTTAAAATAATAAATTTCATGTATATATTTTATAAGAAGAGAAGGAGGAAGAGGAGGAAGGTGGGAGGAAGGGGGGATGAAGAGGAAAAGGACTTAAGATTCTAAAGTCCTTTCTTGTATGTCAACTTTGACATAGAAAACGGCTAGAAATCTGACCCTTACATCTACTAAAAGTACCTAGAAACAGACCACGGCCAAAGCAGACAGCTTCTTGTGCATTCTGTGATTTAAGATTCTGTGACTCAAGATCACATCAAGTGTAGACAAAGACTTGCCAAGGTCTTTGAATCAAGATTCATGATCAGGATAAAGGGTTTACACTTGAACATAGGTTTTATTAGTTATTGCATCTTCTTTTTCTTACTTTTTTCCTTCCATGCTAATCCTTTCTGGCATCTGCACCACTCTCCATTTCCAATTGTTGAATTTGTTTTCCAGCTCCCAAGTATTTAAAACAAAGCCTGACATCAAAACTTACCAAAAGGGACCTAAAGACACTAGATTTTCACTGGTTTCTATCAAAGATCCTACTCTAGCAAGAAGTTTCAAAACCAGAATATATGATCCATAATTTATCTCTGATGAACTAAATAACGTTAAAATACTCAATGAACACACACACATACACACACACACACAGCAGATTATTGAACTAAATTTGGGCAAACTACTCTCCTTGTTAAACCGTAAGTTCCCAATATTTCTCATAATATTTGTGCTCCCCTACACTGCCTGATAGCCAGGTGCTAAAATGTTGCAACGCAATCATTCTGTTATCCCACATGGACACCCAAATGATAAGACGGGGTCAAGAAGAGACTAACCCCTTATGGCCAAACCTGTTGCATTCGGAGCTTGTTTGACCAAAATGGGGGAGTTGAGAAATTCCTACAAGGGAGGTGATGCAGCTCCGGCCCAACAGAGGGAGAGGTGCTCACAGAAGGACATGGCCAACGTCACCGTAGAGACAACCTGTCATGTATACTCCACGATGACATTCCCAAAGCTGTCCAGAGAAGCCACAAACCAATGAGATTCTCAGATACCCCTAGTCAACCTTCTCAAGGACAGAATGTCCAGACTAACCCCTTCACTAGCTGCCAACTGCTAGCCAATGAGGCAGTGGAAAAAGATTTTTATATTGAACATGAAGTCATTTGATGATAGCCTATTTTAAGTTAAACATGTATAAGGGAAACTCTAGAGCAATCATTAAAAAAAGTACAGCTGGGGGAGAAAAATGGCGGAGTTAAGGTAGCCTCCTGGTTCCCTGCCTCCAGAGAAAGAGATGTAGATCTCGGTCTGCTACACACGACCGGATCTCTCTCCTGCAAAAACAGCGAGGTGAATCGGTGGAGATTCACCGGGGGACACACAAATCTGGAAAAAGAATAAGGCGAACAGGAGATTGGAATGCAAAGCCTGGAAAGCGCGGACAGACAATAGAGAGTGGAGCGTGAGACAGCGGCGCCAGCCGGGTCAGTAAGTGCACCGGGATAAGTCCCTCACGCGACAGTCTAGCTTCCCCACAGACTTACAAGCCCACCGAGAGGCAGGGGCTTGTGTGAAGTGGATGTAGAATTGTGTCAGGAAACGTGGGGCCCAGCGGTGAGGGGACACGAGCTGGAAGCAACTTGAACTTCCCGGAGCTCCGTCAGGACTGCACCCGCCAGGGGAGGAGCCGGTCCGGGCTACCGGAGGCAGTTAGGAGTCAGGAAGCTGGTCTCTGGCACCCGGCGGGTCCTGAACGGGGAGGTGATTACTGAGTAGAGGACTCTAACCTGGAAACTGCCGCTGGCGATTGGGACTGCTCAGGGTGGGCCAGTAGAAATGAGAGCTATTGCTGGTCTGGCGTGAGATTAGGGGAGGGAGACATAAGGAGACGGTGGGACACCTGGTGACCGACTGACTCCCTGATCGGGTACCTCCCAGCCCCTGAGCGGCTCCCTCTGGAGCCAGCGCCCTGGGGGCGGGCCAACGCCAGCTCAGGGCCCACAGCAGGTCGCGGTACAGTGCAGATCGGCTTCTTTCCCCCAGCCTGGGAGCCCTCGCAACCAGCTCGGCCCTTCCAGGACTTAAAGTTAATCAGCCAGGCCCGATTAATTGAGCGGTGAATTCTGAGTGCCTCCCCAGCTGAGAGGGGAAGACGCCTGTGGAAGCTGAAGGTGTTGGGGTGTTGGGCAGACGGGTGAGCCAGCTCCTCCCCCTGGCCAGCGTCTTTCGCACGGCCTGTGAGCTTGCAGCAGCGAGACATAAAACCCCTCTCCCCCTCTGCGACAAGCGCCAGTTCCTGGGGCCTTGGCACTGACCAATAGCTGACAGCCCAGTGACTTTCCTTGCCAGACCGGTTCAGGTCATCCGGTAGGATTGCATTTCCGCCTCCGGTCAGCTACCAACAGAGAAACCGGAGACTAGGGAATAAAAACCCCAGCAAGGGACCAAAACAAGCTCCCGAAGTAACCCCTCCCATCAAGAGAACCCTGGACAACAAACTAGCGGCTCCCTCTAGTGGCAGAACAAAACAAAAGTAACAGCGGACCCAGATGGGAAGGACCCAGCGAAATATTTCTGGAAGCATGAAAAACCAAATGGAAAGCACACCCCCAAAGAGGAACACCAGCCCTCTAGCAATGAACACTAACCAGGTCCAAAATACTAAAATGACGCAAGAAGAATTCCAAACATGGATTGTAAGTAAGCTCAATGATATGCAAGGAAAAATGGATAACCATCACAGGGAAACCACAAAAAAAATCCAGGACTTGGAAGAAAAATTCACTAAAGAAATTGAAATATTAAAGAAAAATCAAACCGAACTCCTGGAAATAAAGGGCTTATTCAGGGAACTTC
>RJWJ010027578.1:0-22092 GCA_004363605.1 Indri indri
TATAGCCTGGTGCACACATGTGAGGGTTTCTTAAAGATGATTAATAGCAGTGGAGTTTCTGGGTCGCTGGGAGTGTTTATCTTCAACTTTATAAATTCTGCAAAAGTTTATTCTCTGAAGCTTATTTACTCCATTCTTAACAAAAATGAATCTTTATAATTCCTTTTGGTATGTCAGTTTATATAATATTTCAGATGTTGTAGATCCAAGATAACATTTCCTTTGCTACATATGACACCCATTTAAGCCTTATCCATGTGTCCAGTGTATACAGCCCAGAGCCAATTTAAAATGGAGACAGGTATGTGGAAGATTCATATTCGTATAAACTTCAAAGGAAAAGGAATTAGGTCATATTCAGTGGGCTGTTCAGCATTTCCTTTCACATTTTTTATTGAGTTTTAGCCAAAGAGCATTTGGGGTTATTTTTAGCATCTGGATAGCTCACTGTGGAGCTATCTGTTGGATGAATATTTGAGTGAGTTGAGTAAATGAATGGAATCCTAGAACTGAACATAAGAACAATAAAAAATAATGGAATAAAATTAAAACCAAATTAGTGTCCCTGAGCTGAGATGTTGGAAAGAAAAAAGACTTGTGGTGGGGGAAAGGTCCTCGCATAGATTTGTTGTAAACCTAGCTGGAGGCTACAGTTTATGTGCTGTCTGTCTCCGGCCACCTCCCTGCCTGGTGGCTGTGTGCTGACACAGTGGCTGTTTCTGTTTCTTTATTACAAGCTCAGAACCTGGGAGGCCTAATGAGCTTCTCCAGAGTGTGGCCTGAGCAGCCACCTCTGTTGGCAAGCGCTCTGGTGGTCTTCCCCAGCCAGGTGGGCAGGACATACTCATACTGTTGTAAAAAGCTGGCTGCCTTGAGGCGAGTCTCTAGTGGGCTGGCAGATACTGCCCGTGTGTTGTTGCGGATGGGCTTCTGTGCAGCACTTCTTGCCAAAGCCCCACTGCTGTGGAATTGTGGCTGGTTTCCTGGAGATAACACTTAATCCTGCCTACTGCCTTGTGAGATAGAGTAGGGATTATGGACTTATTTATTTGCAAACCCTTGTGAACTTGTGGGACATATGCAGTCACTATTGAGTGTCACCTTAAAGGGCCACCCAGAACATTCTCCAGGTAGTGAGCTAGGGCTGCATAACAAAGTACCGCGTACTGTGGCTTAAGCAACAGAAACTTACTGTCCCTCATGGTTCTAGAGTTTAGAAGTGCAAGGTCAAGGCGTGGGCTGGCCGGGTTGGTTCCTCCTGAGGGCTGTGAGGGAAGGCTCTGTCCAGAAGACACGTCTTCTCCACGTGACTCCGCGTCATCTTCCGTCTGTACATGTCTGTTTCTGTGTTCAGTTTCCCCTTTTTGTAAGGACACCAATCATATCGGATCAGGGCTTGCCCTAGTGACCTCACTTTAACTGGATGTCCTCTGGAAAAAGGCCCGATTCCAAATCAGGTCACATTCTGAGGTGGTGAGGGTCAGGACTTCAACATATGAATTTTGGGGGACACAATTTGGCTCCTAACAGGTAGAGGCACAGTGTAGGATCATGTGGGGTTGTTAAGAAGCTACTTGTAAACATTAGATTTCCAGCTACTAGGAAGGTTAGTGTTCTAGACATTTTCATGTTTTCACACATTTGTAGTCATTCTTTTTGACAGATGCAGGAGCAGATTCACAGTTTGGTACCATGGACTTGGTCTAGTACAGTCAGCTTATTTACTTGCTAACTTCTAGGAAAGAAGTTTTGAAATCACTTTAAAAAGAGAGAAGATTTTATCTCTAGAATTAAATATAAATTGATTTTTTTCCCCTACGAGTTTATTGCCTGAAGGCTTGCCTTGTAGCTGTTGTTTTTTTCACTTGTTTTAAAGTTTATTTCAATCATTGTTAAAAAAGAAATACCTGAAAACTTTTTTTTTTTTTGATTCTAGACTTAAAAGGAATTGTATTTGTCATCCAGAGTCAAAGTAATTCTTTTCATGCAAAGAGAGCAGAACAATTAAAAAAAAGCATCTTAAAGCAGGCAGCAAACCTTACACAGGTACGTAGAGGTGGTTTGGGATATCTGCTAATTATGTATTTCTTGATACATTTTTGTTTTCAAAGCACTTAATCTGCAGAGAATCAGTTTTATTTAGATGAGAATAATGCTTCTGACTCATTTTGCTTATTTAATATTGACTATTTATTGTTGAAAATGCTTTGTTTAATTCCTAATGCTCAAAGCACCATATTCTAAATTATTGTATATATGTTTTTTAATTTAAGGAAATTATATAATTGTGTGGGATTATCATGGCTTTGTCATGAGGTATTATAAAAAGAAGTGGAAGAAGTAACTTTTTAAAGGCAAGGTTTAAAATAGCAGAGATAATTAACGTTCAAAATTTTGGTAACAAGTTCTAAGGCAATTTTCATGTTGAAATAACATTTTCATTAATCTTAGCGCAGTGCTTCCTCTAGGAGTCTCTTAATCTGTTTTTTTAATTGGATGTCATTAATTGAACTTTTGATTTGATTTATAATGTAATATCCCAGATGGATTATGGAGAGAAAAATCTACGCATACAGGTACATTTTAATAATGTTTAAAACAGGCGTGAGCTGAATCTAAAGCTGCTTTGAATAATGCCGAAGGTTTGGGGTAAAGGAAGATCTACCTTCTCACGCTGCCCTATAGATGCTTCCTCCTTCAGCCAAGTGAAATAAAAACCCCTTTGACAAAGCCACACCATGTTGCTATGGCCTTCAAGACAAAAGTGCTTCTCTGTAGATAAATTGCCCTCTCTTTGTTCTCGGAAAGAACTCTTTGACGTGTGTTTGACAGATTGCTTTCTTTCTGTTGGTGGGTGCTGGAAAATAAAGGGTTGGAAATATTAAAGGGAACACAAGCAGGCTTCATGGTGTTCAAGGCAAAGGACTTTCGAGAATAACGTTTATTGTGCTTCATCTCCAAATGCGTTACGTACAGACCTCATCAAACCCCCTGCATCCCTGCGGGGACAGGTTCTCTCGGTTGCCCTACTTGGAGCATCATATTTTCTCAGGGGAGAGGAAAGAATTTTGTGCTACAGTTTTTTTGGTAATCAGAGCTACAAGCAGCTTAAAGAGTTTAAAATTCTTCTTTTTCTGGAAACCTAACTTTTAGAGATTTTCTTCTCCTAAACCTTTCTGGATTTCATCAGAAGGCACCCTTGACTGGCTAGCTTCTTCCGTCTGCTCTGTTAGAGGCACTAGTGGGGCGGCCAGGTGCTGGCTGCTGCAGGGAACTGAAAAATCAGTCCCTCAGTTGGGTCCAGTCAAGCGCTGAGTGGATTCAGCTCAATCGGGCCTTGGGGATGACCCCAAATTATGTAATCAGTGATGACATCAGAATGCATGTGGGCATCACTTATTCATATGTGAATGAAGAGCATGCTTTTCCCTACGTACCTGCATGTGTCCCTGCTCCTAGAAATACCTTCCATCTTGCAAAGGCAGATTCATGTTTTTTAGATTAGGTACCTTCCCTATTTAATCCGTATTAGTAGCCCTTGCCATTAATGTGGATAGTGACATCCTTTGCCTACCAAGTCGAGTTGATGGAATATAGCCCCATGCTTCCTCTACTACTTGTCCAGTCTTTTTCTTCCCTTTTTTTTTTTTTTGGACCTTTTTTTGTG
Source organism: Indri indri (assembly GCA_004363605.1). Taxonomy (NCBI): domain Eukaryota; kingdom Metazoa; phylum Chordata; class Mammalia; order Primates; family Indriidae; genus Indri; species Indri indri. The sequence goes on from RJWJ010027578.1 coordinate 3,668, forward strand.
TGTGCTCAAATGGGTGTTCATCATTGTCTCTCTACCCGACCTGTTCTCTTTCGTCTTCTGGGAAGAGTAGTTTTCAGTGCATCTTGGAGCACGATGGTGTTCCTGGGGCTTGGTTTATAGTGGGGATAAGGCATGTGGGTTCTTCTTGGTGGGAAACAATGGACATTATAGAATGTTCCTTCTTGTTTTCCTCCCTAAAGGGAAAAAATGAGAGCTGGGAGGGTGCTGCTAGAGGCTGGGTGTGTCTGCTTCTTCGGGAAGCCCTCGGGCTTTCTGGACAGGGCTCAGCTGGAAGACCCCTGGATGCTTAAAACTGACTCTAGGCCCTGGGGGAGCATGCTTAGAGGTTCCTGTTTAAGCTGAACGGGGCAGTTGTATTTAGGAATGGAGAACGTGTGTTGGAGCTGCTCCTTGCCTGTCTCAGGAGTTGGGGCGCGATGGCAGGCAGCCGAGAGGGTGAGGAGCTGGCAGAGCAGTGGGAACCTCCCATGCTTGTTCCCTTTGCCAGGGCAGTTGCACCAGTTTATTAAGTGAAGTTCACGTTACTGGATCCCAGCTTCATCTCCTGCCACTCACCCCTTGTGCTTTATTTGCCAGCAACTTCAAACTCCTTGTGGTTGCGGGATCCCCTTGCTGGGCCTCTGTGGCTTTGCGTGTGCTGGTCCTGCCTTCCCGTTGAGCTCCTGCGTCCCCAGGAGCCTTTCTGTGCACCTTCTTGACCCGCAGTGCCAAGCCAGTGCTCCTTTGCTTCCACTTTTATGTCTTGTACAGACTTCTATTGTATGCTTTTCACTTTGTGTTATTATTTGTTACCTGTCTCTGTCTGTTCTACAGACTTTAAGAGCAGGGACTAGGATGGTGTCTTACTAGTTTTTGATTCCTCAGAACCAAGCACAGGGTTGTGTGTGCTTAGCCTGAGTCCTCAGTGAATGTTCATTAAACTAATCCCTGAAATTCATTATCTCTTCTTTCCCAGAGTCACTCTCTTTTCTGTTGTAATGGAAGTTTGTTTTTATTTCTCTTGCATACAGCATGGACGCCTTTGGCCACACGCACACTCACGAATGCCTGCACCTTGTATTAAATGACAGTTTCTAGGAAGGCAGACTCTTCTTTTGGTTCCCCCACAGTGCCTTACACATAGTAGGTATTCAACCTACGGCATTGGATTTGATTCCAAGAAATGCAACACATTAAAATGAAAATTTAAGTAAATTATTTATTTTATTTTTGTTAATTCTTAAATTGATAATGGCCAGCCCCTCTCCTATTAAATGTAACGACTATTTACTTCTCTCAGTGAAACCACAGAGTTTAGGGGGAAGAGTAGAAACAAAATTGGGTATGAGTTGGCATTGGAAAAATATGATCTCACAATTAAGTGAATCTTTCAGAGATGATACGGAAAAGACCCAGAAAATTGACTTGGCTGCTTTAACACATTAACTGCCATGTGAGTTGTATTTAACTCACGCTAGTTTTGAGCCCGGGGACTCCTGAAGCATATGTAACTCACATGTCTCTTCACCTTGGGAGCTGTTTGAGAACTATTTTTCAAGTTGCATATAACTCACACACAGAACACAATCAAAAATAACAAATTTTTTATTAAATCAGAAAGGATCATTTTGTTTTTGAAGTTTTTATTCCATTTTTGTAATAAAACACCATGGCCCCAAGGAAAAAATTTTTTTTCTAGTGTGGCAGTCAGTGTGTTAAGACAGACAACATGACAGTGACTTAAGGAAGGTGGAAGAGTTACTCCTCACCAAGCAGTCCGGAGGGTGGGCCAGGGCCACCAGCTCTGCCCCGGATTCCTCTGTCCTGTCACCTGTCCTCTGTGTGGTTGGAGCTGACCTGCATTTTGCGTTCCAGTGTGTGGAGGCCAAGCAGCTTTCTCTTAAGGATGTGCTTTGAAGTTTTATATGTCACGTCCCTTTGTGTTCCTGTGTCCAGAACATAATCGCGTGGGCACACCCAGGCTGGGAGATACAGTATCTGGTTGGGCGGCTTCAGGTCCAGCCCAAACTAGGGGGTTCTCATCACTAGAAGGAAGAAGGGAGGATGGATACGGGGGTGGGGGGCAGTCGATCTCTGCCAAAGTGAGGATTTTGTTTACATACCAAGGGCTCACCTAGTCTGTAGGAGAATTTATCTATGAACTTCTCATTCATTCATTCGCTATTTAGAGACTTACTGTGGGCAAAGTACTAGGGATACAAAGAGCAACCCGCAAGGTTCAACCCACAGTCCTGGAGAGGAGACAAGCCCATAGCAGGCAATTTTTAAAGCAAGGTGGAAATTCAGTGGTAGAAGGGTGCCCTTGGGAGCACAAAGAGGGGGCCCCACCATGACTGGGTGGGGCAGGGAGAGCCAAGGAGGTACGTGGAACTCAAGGAGGGATTTTGGAAGGAGCCGAGCCCAGAGCTAATCCTGCCTATTAGGCACCAGCTAGGTTGAGGATGGGGGAGGGGTAGGACATCCTAGGTAAGGAGGAGAGCAGGTGAGGCAGCCAGGTGAGTAGCAGGAGTGTGAGGTATGTGGGCATCGCATGCTGTCCTGGGCCCGTGTACAGTGGGGGTGGCAGTGTGGGTGTTGAGCCAGGGAAGTCAGGAGGGGACACGGTCATAGTGGAGCTGTGTGTCCTCTGGAGAGCCAGGCCTTCCTCAGAGCTGCTCAGGGGGCCCTGCTGGCATTTTGAGATCTATCTCTTTGATATACAAGATGTTCAGCATCTCTGGCCCTGGCAGCATGTGTAGGAGTAACCCCTGTCACTGTTACAACTAAGCATGCCCCTTGGTTGAGGATTACTGCTAGGCAGAGCTGTTGTAGGTAGACCTGGTCAGATTTGCATTTTAAAACCATCCCTCTGGTGGCTTTGGGGAGGACAGCTTTAAGAGAGTCAGGCCTGGGGCAGGGAGCCCAATTCTAAGGCCTTTGGGCTAATCTTCAGCCATGCTGCTCAGGGCAGGTCACAGACTGCTGCGGGTCCTTCACCAGGGCAGTTTGAGAACCACGGGGCTGGGGAGAGGGCTGTGGACCTGGTCAGGGGGCGGTTGGGGTGCTGTGGGGCCAGAGTGATGGGAGATTGGTGTGGGCTGAAGGAAAAGGCAGGGAGGCGCCCAGCTAGGACCCAGATGAGGTCGGGCTGCCACATGAGGCTGAGGGTTTGCGGGTTTAGAGGGTGAAGATGACTCCAGGTGTCATAGATCACCTCTGAAGTGGAGGTGTGAGTGACCAGGGGCCGGATATTTGTTTTAAGCTCAGGAGAAAGGTTTGTCCAGAAGATGGTAGAGAGTCAGCAGCATACATAGCAGCGGCTGGAAGCTTGAAGATGCTGCTTCCAGGGGGAGCCGTGGGCCCTGGGGAAAGACCAGTGTCTGGGGCCGGGCAGAGCCAGAGCTGACTGAAGGACAGTTTGAAGGGATGCGGGGAGAAGGGGTGGCGTGAGATGCCAGGGATCCCGAGGACTGTCCTGTCAAATAGCCATCAGGAGTGCCATATTCCCCAGAGAGCTCCTCAGAGGGTCTCAAACGGCCCAACTGACTGGAACCGTGGCCTCTGCACTCACCTCGGGATGCTTCCCAGGCAGAGCACTTTGTTGTTGCCGGCGCTGCTACTGCCGCCGCTGCTGCTGTTGTTATTATTAATATTTTTATTTTAATTCTTAATTGTGGTAAAAAAAAAAAAAACCCCATAAAATTTACATCTTGGCTGGGCGCGGTGGCTCACGCCTGTAATCCTAGCACTCTGGGAGGCCGAGGCGGGCGGATCGTCCCGAGCTCAGGAGTTTGAGACCAGCCTGAGCAAGAGCGAGACCCCGTCTCTACCAAAAATAGAAAGAAATTAATCGGACAGCTAAAAATATATATAGAAAAAATTAGCCAGGCATGGTGGCGCATGCCTGTACTCCCAGCTACTTGGGAGGCTGAGACAGTAGGATTGCTCGAGCCCAGCAGTTTGAGGTTGCTGTGAGCTAGGCTGACACCACGGCACTCGCCCCAGGCAAGAGAGTGAGACTCTGTCTCAAAAAAAAAAAAAAAAAAAATTTACATCTTGAGTATGCAATTCAGTAATATTAAGTAGATTCATGTTATACAATTTATATCTGTAACTTTTTCATCTTCCCAAACTGAAACTCTGCACCCATTAAATAGCCAGCCCCTGGTGACTGCCATTCTACTTTCTGCCTCTGAGAATTTGGCTTTTCCAGGTGTGTCATAGAAGCAAAATCACATGGTGTTTATCCTTTTGTGACAGCTTTATTTCGCTTAATAATGTCTTCAAGGTTCATCTGTGTTGTAGCACGTGTCAGAATATCTTTTGTTAAAAGGCTGAATGTAATTATTGTTTTTCTTTTGGCGGCATCTCTGTGTTGCAGGTAACCTCAGTCCACTGTGATAGACATTCTCATCTGCAAACACCTATTTTCTGGGGTGCTCGTCAGGAATTTTGCATGAGCTCCCTTGTGTATATCTGCTCTTTGGTGTATCTGTCCTGCCCTCAGACCCCAGAGGGATGCGGAGCCTGTTCCCTACTCCTCTTTGCACCCCATCCCCGTGGCATCTAGGGAATGCCAAATGCACACAGTATTAGAATCTGTTTTCATCGATGAATTTTTCTCCGTTCTTAAAACTTAGGAAATAGCTTCATTTCTCTAAAGTATTTAACTTTTCTAGTACTTTATTTATGCTTCTGTTTAGCTTTACTATGCTTATCCTTAATTTTCGTTGTCCTTTATTTAATTTGCAGTTTGGACAACCTGTTGAGTAGGGGACTTAGATTGCCACTAGGTGGCAATATTGGTTTTACATTTTAAGTCATAATTAAGTAATACCATTAAGCGCCCCCCAGCATTTAATTTCTGTGATAGTAAATAGAGTCTACACTAAAGTGATAAGGAGACCTCCCTTTAATTATAAGATAGTCTGTTGCTGTTATTCTGAAATTCTTCCCTGGGATGGAAGCTGGCTGTGAGTACTGCAGTAGTGACAACAAAACTTGAACGCTAGGATCTAATTTGCTTGCGAGGCCCAGAGTGTGCTATGGCTTAGGTGATTTCCTGTTTGGATTAGCAAGTCTTTTTGATGGTTGAAATGGCCAGAAAGATTTTAGAGCTTGTAATTATACTTGATATTGGATCATTTTTTTCTCTTTATAGAGTTTTTTATGCCACATGTGTGATTAAAAGTCAACTTTATTCTGTGAATAGCACTTTAGGGATCCAAAAATTATTGGCAGCTAAAATAGGGCTTGTAGACACTCGGGGGCAATGATGAGATACCCTGACCTGGGACGACATGAAAATAGAGAAATAAGATCACCTTCTGAGAAGTAAATGCTGAAATTCACAAGCATAGGGAGGCAAAGCCACTTTTTAAAGAGGCAGGATGGCTCCCCAGTTACAACTCCCTAGTTAACTGGAACCTGTTTTAAGAAATTGACATACCTTTGAGAAAGAACCTGTGGCTTCATCAGCCATGGCAACTGAGGAAGGGCAGACCTAAGGGGCATCCCCAGCGCTGTGGTGGGAGCTGGCACTGGGCAGGGGCCAGTGCCGTGGTGTGGCAAGTGTGTGCCTCTGATGGACGGGACGTCTGGGGCCCTCGTGTCTCCTGGCACCTGAATTATGAGGTCATCAGGATGCGATTTGGGATTCTCCATAGATTTGCCCGGCACGAGCATTCATAAGTTGCTTTGTGAGGGAGCAATCAGCAGTAAGTTTTTTCATCTGAATATTTATCTGGTAGCCCAAAATATCTATTCCTCCCACAATACCAGATGTCTAGAACTGCTGTTTATTCATTACTCCTGTCAGGTTGCACTTGACTCTAAAGTCTGCCAAAAAATTAAGGTGCAAAAATTTAATGGTTTCTGTGATTATGCATCTGCTTCCAGCTATTCTCTTTGCTTTGCAAGTCAATGCCTATGCCGGTTTTGCCTCAAGGTGCTAAAATGCGGTCTTATTAAAAACACAAACATTTTTCATCATTAAAGCGTGAATATAGAAACAAGAAAAAGCCCAAACTAACTTTCTGTCAGAAATTTAATACTGTACTTAGAGTTGTTACTAGGGTGGTGAAACCGTTTCCCTTGTTTTCTGGAATAATTTGGGTCATTATAAATTGTCATTCCCATCTCCAGTTTTGAAGCTTATAATGCATTGTAAAATGGCTTTGCAGTTTATAATTACATGTTTCTTCTAATCTCTAAGTCAGCAGACTGTCAGTGCTGTTCTATCTGCAGAGTTCCGTTCTAGACTTCTGTGGGGCAAAGGGTTAGAAAGGAATGTAAAAAGGATATTCTAGTTCTTTGAGTTACTTCTAAGGTAGGTGGCAGCAACTATTTCACAATATAAATGACTGTGTCACTAAAGCAGAGATTAGAAGCACAGAATAAGTGTATTTAAGTATTTAATAGTTCAGGTACGGTGGGGCATTCCTGTAGTCTCAGCTACTTGGAAGGCTGAGATAGGAGGATCGTTTGAGCCCCGGAGTTCAAGTCCAGCCTGGGCAGCATAATGAGACCCCATCTTGTTAAAAACAAACAAACAAAAATATATACATATATATTTATATATATATATGTATATTTTTTTTTACTCAACAAATACTAATCAAGCATCTATAGTTATATTAGTCACTTTTGAACATAAAAGGACATCAGTGGACAATACATGCAGCCCTTGGAAACGACAACACACGTTTGAAGCTGTGTAAGAAGTATGAGTTGCATAGTGCTAACTGTGCGTGTGAAGCCTGAGAGGAGGAAGAGGGAAGACGGGGAAAATTAGCTGGAGGACACAGAGCATACACAGTTCTGGTAGATGAAGACATGAATTGCAAGGAATGCCAAATGGGAACTGGAATGCGTAGAGGCACGGTTTGTGGGATGAGGGATGTGTGTGTTGGGAGTGGAACGATGCTCTTTTTAGGTTGGAACGGATGGAAAGGAAGGTTGGTGAGATGGGGGATGTGGTTGATGAACATGGGGTTCCTAAATGCAAATCTGTAGGTGAAAGCATGCAGATTCTGAAGAAAAGCTATTGTTTCCTGAGTTTGCCTCCTCCTTGCATTGCAGATAGAAGGGTAACGTGAAGTTATAAAGATGGACTGTTTAAGGAGGTGCACAAACAAAAAGCAAGTGGCAGTGAGACTAACAGAAACCCACAGGGAGAGTTTGTGCCTTGATTTGCTAATAAGTCAGGCACTTGAGTTTATTTCGTTTTAAATGCCTGTGATGTACACAGCATCTATGTCAGTTATGATTTGATTTTATTTTTTTCACTTAAAATTCCTTCTTGAGTAGATGCTTAGGTGAAAATTCTTATATTTTGTCACATCAGACAGAAGCACAAATAGCTCATTCTCTGGGGATGACTCTGTTGGAGTCTTGAATTTATGTTGTGATGGAAAAGCTGGCATCTGGGAGTCTTTTTTTCCTTTCCTCCTGGAACCTGCGGTCCTGGGCTGAGATAATCTTTATGGTACCAAGTTGCGGTTACCAAGGGGTCCTATGCTGAGATAATCTTTACTGTAGCTTCAGATGTGTATAACACCTGCCTGAAATTATAGAAACCCTTGTCCTCTGAGGGAATTTCACCAATAAGGTTAAATTGGAAACAATGAAGGAGAGAAGATAAAACATAATTGCATTGTCTTTAGCAGGTTCTAGTAAAACAAGGATCTGGGCACCATTTGAAGATGCTGATGTGTGTACTTTAACCTTAGTACAAGGCAAGGGAATCGCTTTGTGTGCGTAACAGGGAAGCGAGCCACTGTGGGAGTATTTGGGGAGAGGGGAGGACAGAGCTTAGCAGGAAGGCAGGGGCTGAGAAATGGGCAGAACCATGGATAAATTATGGTTCCAGTTTTTAAGGCAACCTGCAAGTATAGAAAAAAAAAATCCGGAAGTGGGAGATGCTTAAAAGGGTCTTATTTTTGAGGGAGGTGCAGAGGTCGGATTATATTTTCTGTTTTAGGTCCAATGAGCTGACCTGTCTGCTTAGAAACTTCTCCACTCTCACTCCTAACTATATAGCTTTTGAAGAGAGCAGACAATTCTAATTTTGTTCCCTTCTTTTATGGTAAGGCATAAACTTTATTTGAAACCTGTCAGAATCTCAACCTTACAAATTATTTGCTTTTCCTGTTTGCAGAAAGTTTTGGAAATTACTGTTTTCTTGTGAACAGTTAGGCCTTGGCTCGTTAGTTTAAAAAAAAAAAACAACAAAACACGTCATTTCCATTTGATAAGCTAGGAAAGCTAGCAAAGCCTGGCGTTTTCTACTTTCAGAAATTTTTTTATTGGCAGGGAGATGGTGTGAGGTGCTTCATTAAAAGGTTAACTTTGAGAGTCATGAGTGTGGTTTGTTGCCTCGGCTTTTTGACGCCATCGATCAGTAAACTTTTGAGGTGAATGTACGTAGTTGTATGCTTAATTACTTGCTGAAAGTTCATTTTATTGGTAGAAATTAATAGGGATTAAGTAATTGTATTAAGTTGTTAAACTGGAGACTTTATTACATTGTCGGATAAGAATTTATTCATCTGTTCATTTAATAATTATCTATTGAATATTACTTCGTGCAAGGGCCTGGGCAAGATGCCCCAGGAGAAAACAGAATTTTTTTTTTTTTTTTTTTTTTTTTTTTTTTTTTTTTTACACATTCTTTCACTGAAATAACACTGTCCTTTTTCACATATACAGCTGGCATTCTTAGAAACATCTTTTATACATGTGTCTTTATATAGTATATTCCATGCACCACAGGAAATAGAACATTGAGGCTCAGGGCCTGGGTTGCTCAGCAGTAATGAAATGTTCACACTCTTTGGAAGGCCGTGCCATGAACATTTGTCTCTTTTGGGCTGGGCAGCATTTGAACCCCTTCCCTGGCCTGGAGAAGTCAACCCCATGTGTCTGGAGGGAGCTGGGGCTCTGCCCACTGAGGCAGGCGGGGTGTGTGGTGCCCAGCAAGGGTGGCCTGTGCAGGGCGTAGGTCACTGTAGACTGTGCTGTGCACAGTGACCAGTGTTGGGATGGTGTCTGCCCTCCAGGAGGTTCATTCTAGTGGGGAGCAGGGTGGCCCCATAGCGGGATTGCTGCATGAGTCAGCACTAACTTGGTCTTACGAGAACAGAGGCAGGGAAAGCCCCGACTCTGCCTGGAAATGCCAGCGAAGGCTGTGTTACGGCATCTGAATTAAGCCTTGAAGAAACAGTATTAATAAGAGTTTGCTAGACTCCTGCCTGGGCAGCTGTGAGGACCACCCTGAGGGAGGCAGTCGGTTGAGGGTCTCGCCGGGTTTCGGTGACTGGATGAAGAAGAGGAGGATGAGCTACTCTGTGAACCAAAACGATGGATTCTTGTTTGGAGAGACAGAGTGTGAGACACTGGTTTTCAGTGCCATGTCGGGAGCAGAGACGGGGTTGGCAGCTGCGGCAGTAATCACAGCTGGCGTTCGTCCAGTGCCCGTCACCAGCACCATTTAACTTAGTGCTCATTTTGATACATTGTGCTGCGCTGTTTTCAAGCACCAGCTCATTCCACTCTCTGAATTAATTACTGTTATTCTTCCTGTTTTGCAGAGAGGAAACTGAGGCTTAGAGAGGCTTACATGCTCACATCACTAATAAATAGTGGAACCAGGCCTGTGTCTCATTTCTGACGGGCTCCAAAGCCTATTCTCTCTGCCTTGCTGCTTCCTGACACACAGGTGGGGCCGGGATTACCCGTGCAGGAGATCAGCGTTGGTTAGGAGACCCTGTCCTGTTCGCTATACCACTTTACCTGGCTTTATGTCTTTGTAGCATTTATCCCTGACATTATATTGTAGACGTATTCGCTTGTTGCCTGTCTACCTCGTTAGAACGTGAGATCCAAGAGGCAGGGACTCTGCCTGTCTTTTCACAGCTCTTTGCCGTGTTCCCAGAACAGTCCCTGGCACATAGTAGTTGCTCAAATAACATCATAAAATCAGTAATAATGTTAATAGTCATCACATGCTTACCATGTGCCAAGTGCTTGGCACGTGCTGTCTCACTTGATCCCCTTGGCTATTGTCATCTCCACAGGGAGAACAAAGTAACAAGGCCACAGCCAGGATAAGGAGCTTGCTCGAGGCCACATGGCTCAGAAGAAATAGAGCCAGGATTTGGACACAAGTACGTTGGTTCCAGAAATCGGGTCCTTAGATACTAAGCTTTACTGCCTTTTGTGAGTCAATGAATAATTAAAATAGATTTATAGGACCCATAAAAATGTACTTAGTAATGCATTTCAAAGTAAATAGTTTATAAAAATAAAAATTTATAGATAACGAGGTAATATTTTTTCCTGTTAGGAAAGGACAGTTAGTGATTAATACAGGTATCTGGAAAAATCTTTTTTTTTTTTGATATGGACTACTCGGATTCCTGGAAGGTGTGTCATTATAACATCACCTATAATCTACTGGGGTCCATAAATGAATACTAGATTTCTAAAGGCCACTAAATCTGTCTGATATATGTTCCAAACAGCATATTACACATCTCTGTTATCCTCCTAAGGCATACCTTCCTCTTATGGAAGAAATTATAATAATAAACAGATGTTAATTTTCATCATAATTTATTTGTTGGTTCAAAAGCTCAGTTCAGTGCATATCCCAAGAAGGATATGGTAGTTGGAATTTGGGAATACAGTTGTACTGAAATCAGTCTTAAAACAGAATTCAGTGTTTTAGAACCTTTGCCCAATACCAAACAAATCTATTGGCTTTTGCTTTCTAATTTAGCACTTGGTCTGAATAATAAGACTGAAATTAGACCATAAACCCATGTACATCTAGGCTTATAGGTTAAATTAAGGTAAGTACAAATTATAAATGCTAGGAACCATCTGTTTACAAGGGAGAGACCAACAGCTTGGACTTAAATTGTTGAATTCTTTCCAGACAGGGGCAGAAAGACTAAAGTGGGTCAAAACCACATCTGTGGAACAATGAAATTATTTATGATATTTCAAATATTCATCTGCCTTAATACATATTCAAATGTTAGCTTTTTCATCCGTACTGTTAATATCTCTAAATACAATTTTTTACTGGTTTTTCCTCCCTGTCAAGAATAATGGGCTTTCTCTGGTCTCCGAGTGCTTTGAATCTGCTCAGCTATGACACGGCCATCAAAACCCTGTCCTAAATGAGGTGATGAGCATGGATGAGAACCGACTAATGAATTAGAATGTTGGTTTTCAATTTCTTTACTCTAAAAAATTTTTAGCTACTTTAAATATGAATATATGCCTTGACGACAAATACGTTCAAAGGAAACACGGAGTGAAAGTCCAGTAGGCTTTCTGTCTTCCAAGTGATTATGGTACCACTAGACGCTGATGACGGAAATAAAGGTAGACTTTGATTCAAAGAGACAAGTAGGTTGACATAGAAGTTTAAATTGCTGCAATCAGCCTTTTCATTTTCTTTCCCCTTTCTGTCATTTACCCATGTTTGATCATTTGTATTTTTAGCTCCTTTATGCTTGCCTCTGTTATGGCATTAGCCCATTATGGAGATAATTCTGAATTACCTTTTAGGTTTGAAATAGCAGCGTGATCAGGCGTCACTAGACTGACGGCAGACAGTGCGTGGCTGCGTGCACGAGCGCCCTTACTATGCCTTTATTCCAGACGGCTCCTGGGAATGTTGATGTGACATTTTCTTACTTTCCCCTTGATTTTTCATTTGAAAACTCTTAATTATCCATATAATTACTTAACTAAAAAAACTTGCTTTGCATCTAAAAATGCTATCGGCTGGTAACACAGCACATTTAAGGAGTCTAAATCTTGTGGTGATAGATGGAACATAAGTTATTATAATTCCAAATGGTAAGAACTGAGATAAGATCATTTGATAGAATATTTTATTGTGACCTTTTTGATTATTTATCTTTGAGGTACTAATACATCTGAGTGTGTGTGTGTGTGTGTGTGTGTATGTGTATGTATATGACAAGAATAAAAGCTCTCAGGCCTTTTTGGGGATTTGTAGATTAAAATTTATTTATAATTAAGATGACCTTGGCTTAATCAAGAGTGAATCAAGACCAGGTTTCTGAGTATCAAGGTAGAACCTACTTTGTATTTTTAAGTACTCTACACCTTTGGGGAGTGTTATTAACAAGGCCATGCTAGTTTTGAAATATTTCTATTTGGCGATATATGGGTACAGAAAATTTGTTTGCTATTCTTACGTTCACAAACTGAGGCAAATGTGAAATCCAGTGTATATATGGTTTAGTATACAAAAAGTAATGGAGCTAGGAATGACTTTAATCCATTGATATTCCATGGAGTTTATTTCAATGTGGGATTTGATTTCCTCTTTGTACCAACTAAACCTTTGCCTGCTGCATTTTTATTGTTGTGGCGAAAGTTATTCATAAGCCTGTCTTCTAATCTCTACCAGGAAGGCGCCCTTGCAGCCTTTCTGCTGGGGTTACCGTCCAGGCATGAAAGGTGGCCCTTTCTCAGTTAATACCTGCCGATATTGCTTATGTATATATATCCCATAACTAAGAAGTGCAATATTTACTTGGAAGTAAATTTTTGAATTGCATTTATTTTCTCTCAATTTTTAAAAACTTAGCTATGTTTTAACTACATTAAAGGACTTCGAAAGCATATGTTAATATATCATTATTCTATCATCTTGACATAAATATTTTCATTTTCTGGTCCCTTAGTCTCTGTTCATATATGATTGCACTTTACTGTTGGCATCGTTTCTGGTTTTTTTTCATTGAACTTAAAGACATTTCCATTGTTATAAGGTTTTGATCATAATTTTAATTGCTACATAGTAACTCATGAGCTAGTTATTTTTATGTAAAACTTTTTGAAGTATTTGCTGTATTTCTTTTCTTGTCTAGTTCACATTAGCATTCTCCCATAATTATTCCAAAGTTTTATGCAAATAGTAACATCGTCAGTTTATGATTTTTTGCTCTTATGTAATCCTTCATGAATATATATGTGTGTATATATATGTTGCAATTTTTAAAAGACAATGGAAATTACTGCATAATTCAGAAGCAACAGTAGGAAGGCCCCGAATTATTTATATTGGGTAACTGCTAATTCAGTCTTAAGATTTGCTCTTTCTTTCTAACATACTACATTGTCTGATTTAACCTTTGATTACTGTTTTTGCATCTCATGTTTCTACATGGAAGTTGAAATAAATATCACATAAAAATCAATGAGGTTTATTTGATATTCAATTCTGAAGATTTATATTAAAAACCATTTTCTTCTTTTTAAGTAATAAATATATATGAACTTTAAGACTGCTATGGAATCCACATCAGTATAGTAATATTTCAGATATTTACACACTTATTCTTAAATTCTTTTGTCCATGATGGTTACTAGGAATATAGTTTTATAGCTAGTGTGAAACAGAGGTTATAATAAAATTTGTTGGGAGAGGAGCTTCAAGCATATCAGATGTGAAATTTCTGACTTTTGTAACAACTTGAAATATAGCAAATAGTACTTTACTTCAAAGCTAACATTCGTATCCTTGAAAATATTAATTTCTCTTTGTATGTGTACATGTTTATGTAATCACAGTTGTGCCTTATTTCTGAATCTTAGTTCCTCCATGTTTATAAATTTGTAGATTTCCTCATCATGATGTTCCAACTATTATCTGAGTAATTAAGAATTATATCTCTAGTGTGTAGACCAAAGCTTTGTATTACCATGTTGTTTTAATGTTTTCAGAGCACTTGAAAAAATTTTTTTCACATGAGGTAGATGGGATATTCTATCCTCTTGTTTAGTCAAAGGATTTTACTTTACACATGTTACATATGTTGTGTATAAAATAAAAAACTGTTTTTGCACCTCTGAGTTATCCCTCACCACTTCCCGAGGCGCTTCCCTGCCAGTCATCTTCCCAAATCTGAAGATTCGGGTTAGCTCGGAGTATCAGGGAGCCCTGCAGGTTGCCTGGGTGGTGGAGAGGTCCTGTGGATCCAGCCGAAATGCTTCACTGCCAGTAGGTCCTGGAGAGAACGAGAGCAAAGAGAGTGGTGTGAAGATTCCATGTCAGTCTCTAGAAATAGCTGCATTTAAATTAATTAATACATATTAATAATAATATAGCTGCCTTTTAAACTGAGCCTTTTTTTTTGTTTTTGAGTGGTCAGTTCCTACTTACCTTCTTTGATCACTGTTTTTTCAGGAGCTCCCCAGAGTCCTCCTCCTCCACCAGCTGGCTGAGCAGGAAGGTGCCTGGACCGTACTTCCGCTGCTGCCGCAGTACGTTGAACTCAAATGTGTAGATCACGGGCATTTCTACCCAACACCCTGACACTCCCTAGTTTTCTTATAAAGAGGGTGTGTTTTTCCTCAGTCAGTAAGTGAAGTAAATTTGAATTTTACTTTTTATGATTACTACAGTAACCAAATTTCTTGACAGTTGATTCTTAACATGAATAGTTGTCATTTTTAAATATGCTTTTTTCTTAAAAGATAAAATGCTTCAAGTTGATATTTGAAAATTATTTTTCTTCTGAATTGGTGGTGGTACGAAGAGAATTAATCTTAGGAACCCTAAATGTTTTACAAACGATTACTATTTGACTTTCCTATAAGCTGAAACTATACATGGAGGAAAAGTATATAGAGAAAAAACTAGATATCTCGCCATTCTATATATGCTTCATCTGTTTCCTACTTACCAGTTTTAAACCTTATTGTAAACTCATTTTACAGAAGTGATGACTATAACCTCTTTCTTCTCATCAGCTTTTCTGTAACATACAGCAGAAATTCGTCGTGGATTTTCTTCTGTGAAGAAGAGACAAGAATACAGATTCCAAAACTCCTAGAAACACTCAGCAGATACGACCCCTCAAAGGTGAATATAACCTTAATGCTAGTACTTATCTTTTGGGACAATGCTTCAAAAGTTTAATTTTGATTAAGAGGTTTTCAAATCTAATAAAAACCACTTAATTTAAAATGAAAAAGAGTGAAAGATTGTTGAGTATCTGGAAGCTGTGTTAAGTGATTCCCTTTGAGGTTTGTAGCATACAGAGGGATGGAACTTATAATGAGCCATTTTAAGGGAAAAGAATGTTTATGTAGGTTAGTAATTTCAGAGAGTTAAAAATGATAAGTTAGAATTCAGAAACAGCTTACCTTAGAAATAAACTTAAATTGGTTATTTCTCTTCATCAGACAGTGACCACATTTTATTTTAGATAGAAATATTTTTTTAATACTAATTGCATATTGAGGTTCCTCAATGGATGGCAGGGGCTAGAACAAGACAGACAAGGACCCTGACCACATGGGCGGGACAGAATAGCAGGAGAGAACAGACCATGAGAGAAGCACTCACAGTTAAAAGCGAGACATCTACAGGAAGGGAGCACAGGGTACTGTCAGCCACATGCGGCAGGGCATTGAACCTAACCTGGGAGGGTCAGGGCAGGAAGTGACATCCAATCTGAGTCCTGTGGGATGAGTAGGCCTTAACTGGAAAGAGGGAGGGGCTACCAGGCAGAGGGAACACTATTTGAGAAGGAATGGAGGTGAGAAGGGACGCATCTTGCTTTAGAGGAACTAAGCGAAGTTCACTACTGCTTTCATATTTTCAAATCTTATTTTATTAATATGTGCAGATTTGATGTGAGAGTTGGATCTTGTTTACCTTAAAATCTCTAGCCCTGAGCTGAGTGCTTAACACTTAGTAGGTGGTCAGTGAGTATGGCTGGGCTGTATTCAAAGGCTTGATAGGTTGAGGGAGCTGCCTTGGAGGTGTGTCAAGAGTAAATCAGGCTCATTCATTTCTCTGAAAAGCCAGGTTACGATCTCATCACTTTCTGGAGTTCTTTAAACTTGGGATAAGCAGAGTTGGGCCCTTCTGGTACCATTGGAAACTTGACCCACCCGTATCCTGATGCCCACTCCCAAAATGAAGCAGGTTTAATGAGCGTGAGGGAGATGAAAGGCAACCTTCTGGGTGCCTGCGTGGTTACTGATGTAGATGGAAAAAGTTGGGCAACAGTGATCATTAGACTGATTTCTCAAACACTGGAAAGTCTCTGACTATAACATTATCAAAACCACTGCTTTGGATGAGCCTTAAGTACTGGAAGGATCCATTATGATTTCTCTTCATGCTTTTGATTTCTGGGAAGCTACAGATATAATTGAAGGAGAAGGTCATTAGATTAAAAAAAATAATTCCTTCAAAGAAGAGAAGAATTATGAACCTGTCTCATCTGGTCTGTTCAGATGATGCTGACCAGCGTCTCTGCTTTTTGCCATGTTTTATGTAAACCATTTGTTAGGTTTTTATGTTTCCTTTTGACTTGAGAAAAACTCCCAAATCTTTTTTAGGATGTAGGAGTTTTAACCTCCTCCTAGTGTTCATTTCACCTGGAGATTATTTTTCCATTATCCATAGCTCTAATTCTGTATGGAAGATGGTGACTCACAGTGCTTTTTAATGAAATTGGGATGATAAATTTAAAAGTTCAAAGCAAGTTCATGAAAGGCAAGTACAGAACAGAGGTAAAAGGAGACATTTCCCCCTCTTTTCTGAGCTCTGCCATGTGGAAAAAAATATGGGATGCTTTATTTCTTTTGAAACTAGCATTAAAGAATAATAACGATTACATAATGTTGAAGTTAGCTCAAACCCCAGTGTGTTTTTTTTTCCCTGCTGTTTGAAATCTTAGGAAAAAAGCATAAAGCAAACCTGGCTTTGATATTTACACAAATAAGCTGCAGTAAAATAATAATTATGTAATATGTTAAGAGTATCAGGTATTTCGTTTGATTCTGATTTTTTTTCTTCCAATATCCTTTAGTCATTCTTACTAATGTAAATTTATACTGTTATACAATATTTTAAATGTAAACATTTAATCTTTATTAAAATAATCTTTGCTAAATTGCTGTCATAGGTGATTTCCATAAATTTTCACATCTTGTTTGAAGTCTTTCCTTTTTTTCCACAATATGCTTTTTTTTGTTCTGTTTTTAGACAGGGTCTTGCTCTGTTGCCTGGGCTAGAGTGCAGTGGTGTGATCATAGCTCATTGCAGCCTCGGACTTCTGGGCTCAAGTGATCCTCCTAGCTCAGCCTCCCTAGTAGTTGGGACTACAGGCATGCGCCACCATGCCTGGCTAATTTTTCTATTTTTTGTAAAGACAGGGTCTTGATATTGCCTAGGTTGGTCTTGAATTCCTGGGCTCAAGAGATCATCTTGCCTTGGCCTCCCAGAGTGCTAGGATTATAGGCGTGAGCCACATACCTGGCAGTATGTTTTTAATATACGTGTATTTGATGAAGTGTGTTGACTTTTTCGATTTACTATTAATAGAGGTTAAGCTGGTACTGGGAAAGAGTAATTCTAAGATGCTAGTAGAACATTGTCTGAGTTATTCTTTTAAATTTATCTTGATTATAATTGTCCTTTTCATGAAGTCATTAAGAAAATCCCTAAGAAAGACTGGGGGAGTGACAATTAATATAAATTCTATATTAATTTCTCCCTTATAACCCCTACTAAAATATTGAAAAACAATCATATATACTGCATAATAGCTGAATATTGCAATTAGGAGATAAAACATAACAGTATGTTTTGCATAAAATTATGTTTGGGTAGGTTGTTTTAATAGTGAAAGATTGGTAAGAAAGTTTCCAGAATATACTGAGGTGTTCATTTTCTTTATACACGCTATATTGGCACAGCATATTAAATGTGATTTTCATATTGGTTAAGGTTTAGTAGTTTGATAAAGAGCTATATTATTAACTTTTTTAAATGTTGAGTTTTCCCTTTCAAGCTGAGGTTATTTGCCTTGGTTGTAACTGAACATTCTTCTCATCTAGTAATGACTTAATATATCCGTAGACAAAGTGTCAAGAAGAAAGTCATCATATGGATCTGTGAATCTAAACGTACAGTTTTAATGTTAGATTTAAACATTAATAGCTGTCACACATGTTCAGTTATGACCTATTGCTGAATTGACCAAAATTAGAACTCTGGGAGGTATTTGGTTTACAACCACAAGCAGAATAAAACGCTTAAGAAATACTTAAGAGTACTGAAGTACTGTACCCTTCTTGCTTTTATATTCTGATACGTAATAGATAGTGAGGTGGCACTGGTTGGATAAGAGAGAAAATATATTCAACTTTTAGAACTTAGGGTACCTGATTTAAATTATATGCTTTAGTTTCTTCAATGGGGAGGAGTTGCCTTTAAGTCTCTCCTGGGCTTGTTCCATTCATTTAACAAGAAGTCACTGAGCACCCGTTACATGTTAAGGTGTGCTGGGAATATGGTAGTTAACAAACTGGACAGCCTTCTTGCCCACAAGGAGGTGATATTCCTGTTTCAGGGG
>RJWJ010027579.1:0-22090 GCA_004363605.1 Indri indri
TCCTTAGCTCTTATGAAGGTGTTTTTGTGCTTGAATAGCACTGTCTTTCCATTTTATCAAGTGGTCTCTTTTAGGAGGGTTTAAAAATTTTTCTCATATGAGTTTTACACATTTCTTTTAAAATTTATTTTCTGAGGCATTTTATCACCATTGTTTCTATTGTAAATGAGGTTTTCTTTATCTTTGTATCACCTAACACTATTAGTTGTTTATGTAAATGAAGGCTATTTATTTCTGCAGGTTAATTTATATCTTAAACACCTGATTTTACTGTACAAGCAGTTCCTCTTTCAAATAAACCTTCTACTGATATATAGTATATTATATTACCTATAAGTGCAAATGTCGCAAGGTTATAGCTCAATTAACCTTCAAAAAGGGAACACAACAAACAGGTCAAGAAGCAGAAAGTGTTTGTGCCCCTGCCAGTCACTACCTCCAAAATACTACACACTATTTTGACTTATAACACTGTATTTCAGTTCTGTTATACACACACACACACACACACACACACACACACACACACACAAACACTCATACATGGAATCATATAGTATCCTCTTCTTTTTGTCTGACTTTTATGACTCAACATTGTATTAGATGCTCAGCATCTGCTTCTGGCAAGGGATTCAGGCTGCTTCCACTCATGGTGGAGGGTGAAGGGGAGCTGGTGCGCGCATAGCACAAGGTGAGTGAGGAGGCAAGAGAGAAGAGGGGGGAGGTGCCAGGCTTTTTCAACAAACTACTCTTGAGGAAACTAATAGGGCAAGAACTCACTACCAGGAGTAGGACAGCAAGCCATTCTGAATGATCCACCCCCATAACCCAAACACCTCCCACCAAGCCTCACCTCTAACATCAAGGATCGAATTTCAACATGAGACCTGGCGGGTGCCAAACCATATCCGAGCCACAGCATTGGCATAACATTGTTCACAATATCCTTTCACCACCTGTTTTTGCTTTTCCACTACTGGTATGTATCATTTGTTTTCTCATTTCTTGCTAGTCTTGCTAGAGATTTATCAATTTTGTTAATCTTTTCAAAGACCCAACTTTTGGTTTTGTTGACTTATTTCAACTGTATTTTTGTTTACTATTTCATTAATTTCTGGTCTTAATGTTTCCTTTCTACTTAATTTGTATTTAATTTGCGATTTTGGGTTTGTTGAAAAGTTTAGATCACAGATTTTCAGTCTTTTTTCTAATAATTTTTTTAAGTCTCTACATTTATCTCCAGTCATACTTTGGCTTAATTCCATAAGTTTTGTTAACTATGACCTTCATGAAGCTAAAAATATTTTTAAATGTTCTTTTTTGACCCATAGGTACATTTAGAAGTATTACTGTGTAATTTCTAAGCAGTTGGAGATTTCCTAATAATCTCTACTCTTTTACTGATTTCTAGTTAATTCCACTGGTTTTGAAGAATAAATTCATTTTAATTTCTATCCTTTGTAATGTATTAGGAGTTTATGACTCAACAGGTGCTCAACTTTGCTAAATGGTTTATACAGCACAAAAACAATATATATTTCATTATTTTGGGGTACAGTGTTTTATGTATGCCAATTAGGTCAAGTCTGTCACTTCTTCTATGTTCTTGCTGATATTGTCTGTTTATGCCATCAGCTATTGAGAGAGGCACATTAATGTCTTCCAGTATGGTTGCAGATGATTCTTCTCTCCTTTAAGTTTGGCCAACTTCCACTTGATTATATTTTGAATATAAATTTAGAATTGCTACATATTCCTATTGCCTGTTGGACTAATCCCTGTAGAATAATGTACTCACAAAGATGTCCATATCCTAATCTCTGGAACCTGTGAATATGTTAGGTTATGTGAGAAACGGAAATTAAGACTGTGGACAGAATTAGGTTGCTAATCGTCTTATCTTAAAATAGGATGATCATCTTGAATTTCTAGGTGGGTCCAGTGTAGTCACAGTGATCCTTAAAGGTGGAAAAGGGTAGCAGAAAAGAGAACCGAAGAGACGGCAATATGAAAACAACTCAATCCCATGTTGCTGGCATTATAGGTGGAGGAAGAGGGCCATGAGCCAAGGAATTGGGTGGCCTCTGGAAGCTGGAAAGAGCAAGGTAACAGCTTGTCCCATCCAGCCTCCAAAAGGAAATGCAGCCCTGTTGACATTTGCCTGGTGAGACCCACTTTTGATTTCTGAACCGCAGAACTGTCAAATACATCTGTGTTGTTTTAAGCCATTAAGTTTGTAGTAATTGGTTACGGCAGCAGTGATAGGACACTAATGCAATCTTTTTCATTAAAAATTATTTTTGATCTCTAATAATTATTCTTGCCTTTAAATCTGCTTTGTCTAATACAGTTTTCCCTCAGTACCCAGGGGGACTGCGTCCACGACTCCCCAGGATACCAAAATCTGTGGATGCTCAGGTCCCTTAAATAAAACGGTATAATATTTGCAAATAACTTACACATATCCTCCCCATCCTGGAAATCATCTCTGTTTATAATAATACAACGTAAACAGTTGTTATACTATATTATTTTTTGGTGTATTAATATTTTTGATCCTCAGTTGAATCACGGATATGGAACCTGGGGATGGAGGGCTGACAGCATTACCAAAGCTGCACCAGCTTTCATTTTGTATTTGCATTGGTGTATCTTTTTCCAACTTTTAAATTTAACAGCACAGGAACATTGAAAGTGTATCTCTTGTCAGCAGCAGAATTAGAGTTTTTTTCTTTAAACACTTTAAAAATGCCATTTCATTGTGTGGCTTTATTGCTGCTCCTTTGAAGATAAGTGCCCCCTCCTGGCCCTCCCTCTGTACTTTTAATATATTTTGTCTCTGGTTTTCATTAGTTTTACTATGGCGTGTCAGGGTGTGGTTTTCTTTGCATTTATCATCCTCTGTGGGGTTTTCTGAGTTTTTTGAATCTGTGGCTTGATTTCTTTCATCAGTTTTGGAAAATTCTGCACCAGACTTCCAAGTATTTTATTTTTCTCCTCTATTTTCTTTCTCCTCCTTGGATTCCAATTACACACGTGGTAGATCTCTTTGCTGTGTACCACATGTCTCTAACACTCTTTCCAGTTAAGCTCTATTACTTTTTTCTATGCTTCAGTGTGAATATTTCATATTGACCTATTTTCCAGTAGCAGTTTTACTAATGCTCTACCTCTGGTTTATACTTATAAGCAGCTCCCTCTACCCCTCAGCCTTGTTGAATGGAGCACAATACAGCAAGACTTCAGGAAAACTGAGCTGTTTCTTGAAGGTTTTTGACTTGACTTTTTGGCCTCCTACCCCAAGCAAGAAGCTAAAAAGTTCACCAAGTGTCTTGAAGGACAAACAGTATAGTGTTCAGCACTCTTGAGTGTCTATTTTTATCAACCCAGCCCTGTGAAAGTGCCCAAATCCTGCAGGTTGCTAGGTTTCCCAGCAGTGGAACCCTGCCCAGTCAAAGCCTAGATCGTGCTGTGCCCAGAATCAGCAAATGCCCCCTCAAAAGAGCTACTGCAGATGACCTCTTTGTAATCTTCCAATAAGTCCTAGCTCCTCCATTCCTCACTGCTTTAGGGGCTCGTGCCTTTAAACACTGTATGTGTCCATCTCTTGTAGTTCTTAGCAAAACTGTGAGTTGGCCTCAAGGTACTTCGACGCAGCAGAAATTTTCATGTACTTACCACCATCTCCACTACCCTCTGCCCTTTTTTGTTTTTGAAGAAACTCATTAATTTGTTCTGTTAAATTCCCCATGTTTTGGAATTGGCTGATTACTTCTTAGGGTATTTGACCTGTTCCACTAATTCTCACACTTTATGTAAACTAGCAGTTAAATCTAAAACTTGGACTATATTCACATACGTAATGCTTTTTTGGGTAAGAAAACTTGGTGGTCGATGCTGTATGCTCACTATACCTTCGTATCAGACTTGTTTATTAAGAATGAATAGATTCAGGTGCTTTCAGCCTGATTCATGCATCACAAATTTTCCTTTGATTTGACTTGTCCTCCCTTCCCCACAAGGCAGAGCCTGAAGACAGGACTGCATTTAGAAATGTAGATGTATCACTCCTCTTGCTCCCAGGTAACAAGAGAAGGGGAACTGGGAAGAGTGAGACAAGAAAGAAGGAAAAAACAATCCAAGGCTGAATTGTAGAGCTGGCTGCCATGGGACACCACAGCTTGAACTTGTTGTGATCCTTTTTAAGAACCAGGTTATGGACCACACTTGGGATAGTCTGCCCCAAGACAATGAAGGGAGTGTTTATTCACCATGTCATGCCCCCACCTGCTGAAGGGTTGTCCAAGGGGCTAACTCCTCTTACCCAGGTTTGTGTGGGCATCCTGGTCTAGGTGCCAGGTTAAGCCCCAGAAAAATATGGTGGAGGCATTTAATGGATTTAAAGCAGGGTGTTGTCAGGCTACACCTGCATGTAGCTGGTTGTCTCAGAAGTAGCCAGAGCACAAAGACGGGCTAATGGCTGTGACAATGTAGAATCAAAATACTGTGTTTGAGTCACTTCGGCTAATTCTTTTTTCTCTATGTTGTAGTTCACTGTTCTCTCCTTCCTCTTTAGAGAATGATTTTTATTCATTTTTGGTTTATCCTTCAATTGTTTCTTTTTGAAACATAAGCAAATGTGTATGTATACACAATCATAACCATTCTCCCTTTGTTATCCTCCAAGTAACACTATAAAATCCTTGTACTTTGTTTTCACTCTGGAGCATTTCATTTTAGTGTATAGAGATCTTCATTCCTTTTACAACTGCAAAGTCTACACTTTATACTGTTGTTTATTCAACCAATCCCCTATTGATGAACATTTGAGTTGATTCTAATCTGCTACTAAAACCAAGAACTATGGACCCAATTTTTACTTAACACCTGGAAGTTAAAAAAACTGGCATTATTATTGTCTTATTACTGATCCTCTGACTTCCTGAATTTCCATTTCCACAACTGTAAAACAAGTTTTAACATGACTTACCTGACAGGGTTAAATAAAATTGCAATTTAAAATGTATTTCTATGTATGTTAAGAAAAATTGAAATAGCCGATAAAATGTATTTAAAATGAGTGAAAATATGAAGTATGTATCACTACATAGATTCACTATATAGGTCATTTCTATTTAATTAAGAAATTCATATTTTGAGACAATGACAAACCAGAATGTGTCCACAGAAAGACCATGATAGTGAAATTTCTAGAAACTACTTTAGATGAAACAGTTGAAGAATTCACTTAAATATTTATTGAACAAATGCAGAATAAATGAACTAAGGGGTGTTTTAACCTGCAGACACAACAAACAACTTTAAATATTCAAAGGCTGTCACACAAAGAATGAAAGACTTGTTTAGTATTTCTCCGAAGGGCAGCACTCGAACCAAGGGATAAATATAAGCAACCAAGAGGCTGCAAAATAATTGTACGAAGAGTATCACTTGTCTTAATAGCTTCTTTTCCCCTATAGTGCATTCTGCACTTAGCTTCTCCCTTCTTTTGAAAGGAGTGACAACTTAATACTTCTCTTGAATATCTTAAATAAGTTGCATTTTAACGGCAAGTCTTCCACTGCCAGCAATGGATGTACTCACACTATTGAAAAAAATCTAAAGTTAGCAAACTGGTTTACTACGGAAATGATCTATTTGCTCCTCAGCTATCTTTCCGTATTCTACATTAGTGATTCTCAGGAAGTGAGGAGAAAAGAGCGCATGTTCTTCAAAGAGGGTGACTCGTAATCCCTAGCAATTCAGACCTTGCCCCTGGGGACAGTCCTCCTCAAACTCCAAACGAGTCACTACGACTGTGAACCGATGGTGCAGTCGGGAGTGCGGCATGTGCTGGGGCAGGGGAAAGACAGTTGACAACCACTGGTCTACGTGGAATACATCTTATTTTATAAGCCACTAGGAAATGCGAACTAACCACATAATACTGACAGGCTCCATCCATCCAAATTGTTAAATATTACAAAATGAGAGTTGTTTCAACAACCATTCAGCATGTTTAAGGACAAAATAGATATACTTTATATTATATATGTATTTTATCACATAATCAGTGAGGAATGCTGAGGTGCTTCATCCATCCAATACATTGAAAATAAAAATTTTACATTTCTACATTTGTCAGTATACAGGATTCTGAAGGTAGATCTTGAACTCAGGGTGATAGATCAGTTTTCAAGGAAAGCCACATAATCGGTCAGTCTGGCTAACTGCTGTTCATTGGGGATTGGGGGCACTGGGGCAGGCTCTGTATGTTAGAAGAGAAACGTACTTCAAGTTAGACACCACAGTAACAAAGCTTAGGCCCTGCCACCCACCCCTGCCAATGCCTTTAATTTTGACAAGGAAACTTTTAGATTTGTCCTGAATTTAGACAAAATCATACCTCTTAGGGGCATGGGCATTTCTGAAAAGCAAGCTAAGAAATCACAACTTTATGAGTATAGTTTTCCCTAACTGGGAGGAAAGGCACATCTTGTATTGTTGTTGTTGCTGAAGTATTCTATGTGAAGGTTACAAACGATTTTAGTGTGCAACAACTCTTTTAAGAGATAATGTTCTTCTTGGAAACATCCCTACCTGTGTGACATTTAGTTCAAGAAATAACTTCTGAGTGCCTCCCTTGTGCTAAGCATTGCTATAGAAGAATATTAAATTGTTAATGAATAATAAAACACAAAGAACCACACCCTCAAGGAATTTAATCTAACATTTCAGTTACCACACGTCAGCCTGGGGATGCTTCTGAATAAAAATGCTGGTGAGAAGCTCTGCCAGCTCCTCTACATGCCTCCTCAGCACGACAGTAAGGGGGCTCTGCGGCTGAGCCAGAGGTTGCCACCACCTCAAGGTGAGCTACGGGGAGAGCCCATAGTGTCACTCTTGTAACCATATGTATTACTATACGTTTATAAAGTTTAATCTCTTAGTTTACAAGGTTAGAATTAAAAAAATATACACACCACATACAAAAAAATTAGGAATGACACATTTTTAAAATGTGCATGTGAAAATACATACCTGATAAGGGAATAAACCTGTTAAAGGAAACATCCAGGGCCCCTGCAACTAAAGTAAAAAAAAAAAAAAAATTACAACCCACATTCGCAGATGTCATTGTAAAAATCTGTCATAGAACATGCTATTTTTAATGCACTATGTGTTTATGGTCATTTATTTCTCATGCAGGGAGAACAATTTTGCTCTATTTCAATAGTCTGCATTGTATTAGTGTTCCCTCACCATCTAGACTGGCCGAACCCATGTCTTTACCCTCTTTGTACCCTCATAGGGCTGAGCACATTGAGATTTGTGTAATACTTTACTCTGTGCTCAACAACGTCCAATCAAGAGACATTCGGAGTAGGCAGAAGAAAATTTGGGTTGATGTAGATGCAGGAGGGTTTGTGGGAGTGGGCATTAAGCCCGGCTCTAGAGATCTGGCAGAAAAGGACACAGAAAAGGAAGAGAAAGCAGCAGGCAGGAAGAGCACGGTCACTTCAGAGAGAAGACTGAGGGGCTGGGAATTCAGAGTAAGATACTGACAGGTCACAGAATTTAAGGCCTTCAAAGGAAGGCTAGAGAAGTTAACTTTGTGAAAGTGAAAGCCATAGGAGAAGAGTCTGTGTGAACTGAGTACAAGGAGAAAGGGGAAGCAGCAGCCAAATATTTAATTTTTTTAAAAAAGGCAACAGTTTACATATTAAGCATAAACAGAGTTAGAAATGTCTCTATAAATAAAAGGATGGGAGATTAATATTTAGTAGAAATTAAGTTGTTATAAAGACCATGAAACACCTATATAAAATAGTCTTTTATATAAGAAATACATTTTTAAAAATTTAAAACTAGGTGATCTTTAAGATCCTTTGTACCCTAAGTGTATACCACCCTATATCTATATTTAAAATATGAGTTATTTCCATTCTATTAGTATAGCAGAATTTTATATCAAATTATTCAAATTCAAGGTGTGAAAACCTGAAGCAGTCTTAGAAGAGTTCAATGCTGCACAAATGGGTAAAGAGCTCCACCTACCTGGCTTTCTGGGTAGAACCATTCTTGTGGTAGAGTCTGCTTGCCATCCTTGTTCTAATATACCTGAAAACGTGTATTTCACATACAGATTAAGAAATAACAAAAACATCCAACACGACCCACAATCTGTCCAGGACATTACTTATATGGGAGACCTGATATGTTTAGTTTAACATGTCAGGTACATTTTTACTTGAAAGGAATGCTATAGAGAACATGTAAGCTTATTTTTCAAATATTTCTAAAACATGTATCAAAGCCTCACTCTATTCTATTAGGCTGTTATAACCACTAACAGATGGTTTTCTACAAAATAGAAATACTTATATATATTATATATTATAGTATTAACCTGTTCAATATTATTAAAAACAGACATAAGGAAAACTTATAAGGTACCTTTTGTAATCTTATCAGTAATAATAAAGATGATGGTGATGATAAAAACAGCTTTCATATACATAAGGTTTACCTGTAGCTATCACACTAGGTGCTTTCATAGGGATGATTTTATATAATCGACACAACTGTGAAGTGGGATATACAGCCATCATTTAACAGGTGTGAAAAATGAAGTTTCAGGAATTCAAGTGATTTGTCCTAAGTCACATAGCTACTAGCATGGGGCAGAGGGTGGTAGCTGGATTCACACCCAGGCAGTCAGCTAAGAGTATGGGATCTGGAGTATGTTATACATTGGATAATAAATTATGGATCAATTTTAAGAGAAGAACCAAAACAAATAAATGTTAGCATAAATAAATAACAATAAGATTTAATATAAGAACTTTCATTAACCTGTCCTGTTCGTGTCTACAATTGTGCTAGGCCCTGGAAATTTAAGATACGGTGCTTGACGGAGCTCATGTTTTAGCTAGAAAAACAAAAATGTCAACCATGGTAAAACAGTGCAACAAGGTGTATGCAATATGCTATAGCAAGTAGCAAGTAGAGGGATGAGTCTGGGTATCACCTGAGAAATAAAAATGCAAACACACATGTGGAGACCAGTTGCTAAGAGTAGGGAGCAAGCACCTAGGGTGCAGGTCAGAAGTGGCAGGAAAAAAATGGGCTGAGAGGGACATGGATGACTGCCTTTAACAAGGAAGGGTGAAATAAGGACTTCCAAACATGAACAGGGAGGTCAATGAAGATGTATTTTCCTAGCCAACTACGCAGACATTCACATATTTGCTTGCTGCAGAACTATTAATGTGCTTGATTACAGGGTGCTCGCTGTCCAAAACCCTGCTAGGGGTGTTGCATAATATGTTTCGTATCACCTTTCTAAAAAACACAACCAAGATTCCAAAAATATATCCTGTTTCCAAGGGTTTCAGAGAAGAGACTGTGACCCTGTAATTCATACTTCTATTTTCCATTTTTTTTTGTAAGTAAAAAGTAAGCCGAAAATACCTTTCACGGCCTCTTCAACAGGAAGTCCAACAAAGGCTGCAAAATCATCAGCGATTATGGAGGTATACGCTTGAGAGACCAGGGCGAAGGCTCGTCTCCGTGTTGCATCTGCCATGGGAGCAGAGGGTTGGCAGAGAGTGAGCAGAAAGAGCCGAGATTTAAAACACAGTTCAACCACACACTGTCCTTGTCCAATTTTTGGAAGCAAGACCGGATCAACCCCAGGATTTCTGTGCTCACAGTTACAGATATATGTGCTCAGATATTGCTAAATAAACAAATACATTGCTTACTCTTCCTCTTAGATGAAAAATCTCAGATGACAATGAAAACTACAAAGACGGAGAAAAGTTAATAAACATAAGATTCAAACCCTAAGAAAATTTAATTTAAATGTTTATGTAATAGGGGTGTAAATTTTATTTTTTATTCTTATTTCACTTACAAACGCTGGAATGAACAGGGCAGAAAAGCTATTTACGTAATTAGTTGTCCTTCTCAGAACGTTCTCTGATACAGGACCATACCTGGGAGTTGTAGAACAGACCTTATAACTAGAGGACTCTTCCTAACTTTCAAGTCTGCATCAAACTATTGACTTCATTCAGGTTCAAAATCCCAAATTCCAGCCCTGAATGAGTCTAACAAGGGACTACCAAACAATACCAGCAACAAAAACTCTTCCCTAGAAATGGCATCTCAGATTGTTCCCAGGCTTCCATACCCAGAGTAAATAAATTTAGGAATGAGACAGGGGTGAACCCTGCGGTAGGCAGCTGGCCTATCTCCCTGCCCAGCCCAGCTCTTCCACCGGCTGTCAACATGCTTAGGAAATACTACTTTCCATATTTAATAGGCGACTGTACATATATAAAACAAACCCTGTAACATATTGAAAATCCCCTCTCCATTCCTGGGACATTGTCAAACAACTACATCAATTCCCTTAGACACCCTTGCTCCAAACAAACCCACTGGCTCTCAGACAAGTCCTATACCTTCTCAGCCCTGGCTTTTGGTCTATGCTGTTCTATAGCCTGAAATGCCCTCCTATCTGCTCTCTACCATTCCTAGGTCTGTTTATAACTCACTACAATCTCTGCCCTTCTCTAAACTCATAGCATTACTGTTGATACTTCTACCGTAACAAGCAATCTCTTACCACTTATACCAATGTATACCATGGTATACCTTGTTCCGCCCACCCCCATCTTCTCAATTATGTTCCAAACGTCTGGACAGAAAGGGTTATCTCCTATATCTTTTTATTCTCCAGAGTGCCTAGCCTCTCCAGCGACGTATGTGTTGAACACATGCTTGATGATGGTATCACTAGGACCAAAACGGGGCATGACCCTAGACTTAGGCTTCATTTGCTAACATCCCTTAACAGTTGCCAACAGTCACATTCCTTCACTTCATCCTCTCCAGCTTTCACTGAGCCATTATTTGTTCTTCCTAATGTGTCTTTACACTCAATTCCTTCTTTTAACCAACCTCTAGCAAGTAACTTAAGCAGATTTTTAAAACATCTTAGAAATAAAAATACTTTCTATTAAAGGCTATAGACATTAAATGGAAAAGAACCGAGGCAAGAATGGGAAAGGAACATACTTTTATTCTGGAGTCTCCGTAGAAAAATGAAAGTGTACATCACAAAACTGTGTTCATTTGGTGAGCCTGCCATATTTTAAAAACATTTACTATAGGTCAAATATTCTGGTCATATTTTTAGAGTGGGGAATAGAACAGGAACAGAATATGAATAGAAGAGATACATAGAAGGAAGAGAAGAAAAGCAAAAAGAGATATAAACGGACAAGGGAAGAAAAACATACAGGGGGAAGCAGAAGTAAGTCGACAAAAAAAGCAAAAATAAAGGCGAAGTGTTCCTAGTTTCAGTTAAAGCTGCAACATGCAGGCTGCTTTTAACCACCTGGCGTGAATGTCTCTAACATCTATGGTCTGACCGGTCACGTGACCCTCAAGAGCTATGAAATTTGTGACCTCATGAAGGCATGCATTACAATGACATGCTGGAAGGTAGAATAAATTGAGCTAGTACCTAACATCTGTGGGCCCTTTCATAGGACACATTTTTGGTGAAAACAGAGATCCTAACAGAACGCAAATCCAGTTGTTCCACAAATACGCAAGTGCCTCTCATCCACCACTGCCAGTGCTGGAGACGAAGGGAAGTGGAGCCGGTCATTGTCCCGCCCTTTCCAGCCCGCCTCTGCCCTGCCCGGCCGGGCTGCACACCTGTGGCACCTGAGCTCCCCTGCTTCGGGGGATGGGGGCTCCACCAGGAGGTCAGAGGTGAGAGGGAAGGTCAGGAGATTTATTTCCTCTGCCCCTCCCACCTTCCTCCGGCTGAGCTTCTGCGACCACAGCTCCTTCCCCAGGGCCAGTCAGACTGGCGCCCGCCTTGCCCCTTCAGGCCTCGGTGAGAGCGCCTACTGTCTACAGTTCGTCCCTGCATGCTTCACCAGTCCTTGCTGGTCTCCTGTAAAAACAGGTCTTTCACTAGCCTCTCTTCAGTTAAGCCATTTTCGGTTTTCTAATAGGACTGCGCCTAATTCAGAATAGAATAGAAAGAGATTTAAGAAAGTCACTATTCTTAACTGGAAAACAAGTTTATATTATGTTAATAAGCAAAATACTAAATTCAGCAGTAATTCAAGTTTGTTATGAGACTACCTTCACCGGGTAGGGTACTGTGTTTTATGGAAGAATCTGGGGATTTGTAAGAGCCTCAGGACATATTCGTGAACGTTGCAGATGAATAGAAGAGAGCTTTAGAACAAGGTAAGTGCCTACAGACACTAACACATCCTGAGGAAAGTACCATTCCTAATTGTATCTCACAAATGAGGGAAATGAGGGACTGAGGAGTCACTCTAGCGAGTGACAGAACCAGGATGTGCACTCTGGAAGCCTGGATCCAGAGTCCAAACTCCCACATTACATTATACAGCCTTTCCTGGCTCTATGGAACTGTTTTCAAGGAATTCTTAATCTAATGGAGGATCCAGAGCGAGGAGGCGCTGACAAGGAACAGAACCACAGACCCAAGGTGTGCCCAGGAACACGTGCTGAACGAGTAAGGCGCCCTGGCCTATGCCTGCCGATGAACCCGCCGTGAAACGCCGGGAGAGGCGCACGTGTCCTCACCACCACAATCACAAGGCTGACTGAACTGGACACCACGAAAGTTCCCTACCGCACCACTTCCTCAGGGGACGTATGAGGTTAAGGCCGTTTCCTGTGCTAATTTCTAAAACTGCCCCTGCTGTACCTGTGTAACCTTATTCCACGCTCCTTCCTCCCCACCCACGTGCCTGTCCTGCAGTTCTGCTCATCTCAGTCACATTTACAGTAGCTGCCTCCTGTTTTGTCACTTACATTGTTCTGTTTTATGCTGACACGGTTTTACCACTTCAAGGGAATTACATGCATCTCAAAAACAATCTTTACCGTCTGCTACCTTGTAAAGCAGATATGCCTTACCAGAGTGATGAGTGCTTATTAAAAAATGCCTGCTCACTGACTCCTCCAGAGCAGGAACGTGTACGCTGAAAAGTATTAGCTATAGAAATAACGTAACAGTAAGAAATAAGAGCATACCAATATGAAAAGAGATCATTAAATGAATTTATAAAAGACTGAACCAGGAAGACAGGAAGCAAATGTTAGGAGTAGGAGAACGGAGAGAGGCCAGGGATGAGATTTTATTGTAGGATTAGTGTTCTGTTGCACCAGGGTGTAATCTTTCAAAACAGTTAAAAACACATTTGATCTAGTGCGGTACCTCTAATGCTAAAGAAATGAAAAACAACAACAACAACAAAACATGTTTGAGAGCATCTAAGTATTTAATTAATTCGTTATAAAATCCATAAACTGGAGATAACACCTATCAAAGGCTGAGGCTGACAAAGTTCAAAGCGTAGTCTCTATTTTCAAATACACGAATTTTTATGACTTTTACCAACCTATATCTTGAACTTATTAGAGTATTACAAGATTTTGGTTTAATAGCAAAAACCTTTTTACTGACAAGAGCAATTTCAATCTAGAATTAAGAAACAATCAAGCTATTAGCTGCCAATACAACCTCGATCAATACAAAATGAAGAAGCACAATTAGAGCAAATCTAAAAAAAGAATTCTGAAAACTGCACCATTCGCCTATCAAAAAACATCTACCTTTTAAACACACCATTGACTTACTTCACCATTGCAGCACTTAGGGAACAGGTCTAGTCTAATTTAATTTTTAACCACAAAGAAACACTACCTCTAAGTGCTTCCATGATCGGCTGGACTGTCTCAGACCACTGGTGAGCATTGATGGTCGTATAGATCCCAGGGAAATCTCTCTGCCAGATTCTTTGTCCTACTGACCAAATTCCTCCAAGTTCAGAATTTGCCTGCAATAAATATTGTTGCCTTTGAGGGTACTCACTCTGCAAATTTACCAAGGACTTTATCTTAAAATACCAGAAATGACATAAAGCTTGCTAGCTGTATCATCAAAACATAATTCAACATTTCTTTTAAGAGATACAATTACTTTTTCAGCCCAATCACT
Organism: Indri indri; assembly: GCA_004363605.1. Classification (NCBI taxonomy): domain Eukaryota; kingdom Metazoa; phylum Chordata; class Mammalia; order Primates; family Indriidae; genus Indri; species Indri indri. Next base: position 14,069 of record RJWJ010027579.1, read on the forward strand.
ATAAAAAAGGTTTCTAAACACTGTGAGCAGTAATGTAAAATTGAGTTATAGGTCTAACATAAATTTTTATTAAAATAGCAAATTAAAGCCTGAGAAAGTAGTCCAAAAATATTTTAGAATTAAGCCTAGGGACGAATTATCTTAAGCATCATTGTTTTTAAAGATGTATATATTTAGGACAAAGTAATAGCAAAATGGTTAACAATTGAGACTGTCAACCTAAGATGTCATGCACTACAGCTTCTCTAAGGATAGGGTTTCCACTAATATCATTGAAAGTGATAATTTATATATATAAAAAATTTATAATTATTTATTTAACCAAAGAAGCTGAGCAATATTCCAATCTTACTTAATAGACTATCTAGGAAAGGAGAGAATAAAAATACTAATCTGACCTGCTAAATATCAACAATGAACAAGAGCTTAGATGAATTCTTGGTAATAGTCTGAGAATATTGAAAACTTCACTGCACACTCATATTAGACACAATGAACCACCTAAAATTAAAAATTTACTTCATTCCACTTTGGAAGGAACTTTTTATAGGTTAATTCATCTAATCTCCCACCCACAATAAGAAATCTAAAATCCTAATTAGCAAAAATAATCTTAATGTTATGAACAATCATTTTTAGAATACTCTTATAAATAATACCAGTTTCAAAATAAGTACCATTATAGGCAACAGCATAAATCAGTTGAAAATCACCACCACTGCTACTACCAGCACCTTCCTTCATCTAAATTAGCTTAGCTGTTTAACTGCTGAAGGCACACTTATAAGAAATGTCTCAAGAAATCTGATAAGCAGGAGGTGAGCACAGATTTCTACACCATCCCAGGAAAATTCAAATTTCTGATTAGAGGAATTTGAAGATCTATTCCTATACTTTAATACCACTTTAATGACTATTTTTGAGACATGGGAAAGAAAAAAGGAACTTTTAAAAGGTTGCCATTTAAATGAATGTCACTACTATGTTAAAGCAGTAAAATGTATTGGAAGAATACTTACAGATTTTATAGCAGGTGGTATTCTTTTCCAAAGATATCTTGCATTATTCCTAATTCACGTCACCACAAACAATAATTAAAAACATAATCATCTCAGTAAATGTTTAAAATTACTAGGTAACAAACAAGGCAAACAAACAGAAGGCAAACAAACAAAAGTATACTTTAAAATACTCTACATAATACAGAGTAAAATTTAGTTTTATAATAATTTGCTCTGAGGAAATAAGATAAAAAGACATGAACTAGCAGATATTTTTATCAAAGTAACATTTTGCCATTTCTAGTGAATTTCTTTAAATTGATGATCCAAATCCTAAATTAAAGCAACACACTAAAAACACAAAAACTTACGTATAACTGCCCAATTTCTTCAGATATAAAAATAATCAAATTTACGTACTTTCAAGGCTCTAGCATTCCCTGATGATAAGTGTGGCACACAATGCTTTTCTCGCTATACCCCTCCTACCAGTGAGTACAGAGCCTCCAAAACTTCAGTGCAGGAGTTTTTAAAGGTTTTGAAGCTTGAACAAACATGTGATGATGGGATTACAAAAAATGAAACATAATTCATATATATGTAATAAAAATCTCAGTTTAGTTTTTAAAAAGATATGCAAAGAAAGGGTTTGGAAGAACGTAAAACAGAATTTTATCAGGAATCATTGACGGGTCATGGAACTACAGGAGACTCCTCTTCTTTTGCATAGTAATGCTTTCTGACTTTTCCTAATGAACTTGAATTAGGAAAAACTGAAAAACAAAAATCTTTCAAGAAATCTCACGCACATTAGTAATGAATTCCCCTTGGCTCTCAATCTTCCCTTTCAGCTTCATTTGTTCTACTGATTACATTATGATGTTAAGTAAAGAGAGGTCACAAGAAAGTTTAACAGACAAAAAAGAGAAAGGTCAACGGAAGTAAAGGAATTTACTGACATTGCAGTTTCTCACAATAAATTTAAATGTTTTCTAGAAGGAGTATGTAAAACAAGTCATAATTCATTAAGCTACGATTCAATATGACATAGCTGTAGTAAGTATTATAATAAAAGAAGTAGCTCATTGTGCCTGTGTTTTAGTGCTGCTACTTCAAGGCAGAATAATTTGGTATGACCCTGAGGAACCTGTTGCTCTTGGCTTTAGGTTAAAGGTACTTACATGTCATTGTGGAGCAAATATAAAGCTAGAAGCTGACCATACACTGGGGGTGTAGCAATTCCTCCAGGAGCCTAGAAGGCCAAATATGGGGGGGGGGGGCAACAAAAACAAAACTCATTTATACTTTCATTAAAAAAGAGTATTTTATTAATGCTCATCAAAAAAGTAAGGCTGTCTTACAGTCCTATTACAGATGTAGGAACAGCTTAAAGAAGTATCAAACACTAAAATCTAGAGTACCAAGTTTAGATCTGTCATCGGCTGTGATTTATCTCCGTGGGGGCCTCAGTTTCTTTACACACAAAAGAATATTTAAGTGGATTCCCTTTTCCAGTTCTCAAATTCTCATTTAAATGATCTTACTGTTATAAGAAACAAATATTTTCAACAGATTGCTACAGTAGTCTCATTCTGCTGACTACATCAAGCACACTGAGTACCAAGATAAACGAGTAAGGGAGAGAAAATCACCACAGCTGATACACAAAGATACTTCTCTCCTCATTCAGCTTCGACTCAACTGGAAAACATCCATTAAGTGTCTACCAGTGAGCTTCTTCTGGCTGTTGTCGCCTTTAGTTATTTTTTATACTAATGTTACAAAGGCTTTTTAAGTGCCTTTCTAAGAAAAATCTTACCTTTAATAGCTGCAATATAACTTTTATCTGTCTTACTAAAGAAAAAATGGCAAGCTTACTCGATAGCATTACGAGACTACGAAGGGTGTTCTGAGTTAAGAAAGGGTTACAACGGTCACATCTTTCTTGTTCTCTTGTGTATGGATGTGTCTTTTAATAAAGACATACAGGTCTTTAACAAAACCACATTACTGTCCCCTTTCACCCCGACCACAGGAAGGAAAGATGTCTAGTCTAGCGGATCCGTGGCTGTTAAAGCAAAGACACCTAAGGCTTTCGGGCTCACAAGCTGAAGACAAATGAAAGCTCCTAGAGAGTTCGGGAAAACCGGTCCAGGATCCCTCGCTGTTAGAGCAGGCCGCGGCAGCCCGGGCGACACACGGCCACCTCCCGCGCCCACTCCGCGCGCGCCAAAGCCCCGCGGGCCCCAGGCCCCGTTACCCTGGAAACCGGTGCCGCCCCGGGACCAGGGGCGACCCCGCGGTTTCTCCCAACGTGACGCAAATGGCTACCTCGAGCTCCTGGTTCTCGCACTGATCCAGCAACTTTTTGAAACTGAAGGCACTTTCCGCCATCACCGCCACTGGCATCTTCCCAGCCGGTCTCGCCACCGCACCTTAACGACAGCCGGACTCCAGCCTGTCCCTCGGGGCGTCGCGCCCGCGATGACGTTTAAACCCGCCGTCGCTGCCAAGCGCCCATACGCGAATGAGCCGTCACTTCCTGGATGTCGTCAGACCTCGCTGCGACTGGGAAGGGACGCACCGCCGCTCTGGCCGCCCCTCTCGGTGCTCTGGAGGACCTGGCCGGAAGCCCCGTTGGGAGCGCGTGAAAAGGAGGGGTTTGTTGCCTCTTTGAGAGCGCTTCATGAAGACATCCAGTACACAGAAAACTATATAATACATTTTTAAATAATAAAAGTTGCTGTGGAATACAACGAAGCCGGCCGCAGCTTGTCCGCACAATGCCCAGCACATAGTAGGTGCTCATGAAACGTTCCTGAGTTCCCAACTTGAGTGTTCAACTGCCTACAGGATGTCTCCACTTTGAGGAAACAAACTTAAAGGCTCCAAATCGAACATTTGATTCGCCCTTCAAACCTGCCTCTTGGGCAGTCCTCCCCGCCTGGGAGGTGGCAGCGCCGGCCTGTCCGTCCACCCTGGACTGGTCTTTGAAGCTCCTCCGGCCTGGACAGGACCTTGACTGACGCTCAGTGGTCTCCTGCCTCCTTCCAGGCTGCTCTCCACGCAGCAGCCACAGGGATTTTTTTCTGAAACATAAAGCAGACCTTGTAGCTCTTCTGCTCAAACTCCTAAAGGCCAAAGTCCTTCCCGTCACTCAAAGGTTATACCATTTAATTCCCAGATCTAAGAAAAATCTTAACTTTAATAGCTGCATAATATAACTTTCATCTGTCTTGGTAAAGAAAACGTGGCAAGCTTACTTGATAACAACATTTTTAGACTAAGAAGGGCGTTGTCAACAAGGTAAGAACAAAATTATAATGGTCACATCTTTCTTGTTTGTGTGTGTGGGTGTGTGCTCTAGCCAACTTGCTCTAGGCATCCTGGCCTTTTTGGTTTTCTGCACAGTACTAATTGTTATTAATAGCAAGCATTATATTGTATATTATTTATTCACATATTTGTTTTTGCTGCCCCTCCCTAGACCCCCAGGGAAGAGGCTTTGATTTGTTTCCTGCTGTATGTCTGGCTACGTAATTTGTGGGGCCCAGAGAAAATTTAAAATTCAGGGCCTCTTGTTCATAAGTCAGGGGGAAAGTGTCATTAAATGTAACAAAATATAAAGCTTTTGCCTTTCCTTTCAGTTTCTCTCTGTTAACAAAAAAAAACCCCCAAACTCTGTAAATAATTTAGAGAGGTTTATACTGAGCTGAATATGTGTGACTGTGGCCCGGAGCACATGGCCTCAAGAGGTCCTGAGAAAATGTGCTGGAGGTGGTTGGGTTACAGTTTGGTTTTATGTGTTCGTGGAGACTGGAATTACACATAAAACCATAAATCAATACATGCAAGGTGTACATTGGTCTGGCCCAACAAGGCAGGATGTCTTGTGGGGGAGGCTTACAGGTTATAGGTAGGTTTAAATATTCTTTGGTTTGTAATTGGTTAAAGAAATGAAGCTTTGTCTAAAGGTTTGGAGTGTTTTAAGTTAAGATAAGGAAGCCTGTTAATTAGAGACAAGCTACTGAACATATACTTAAGTAAATTGATGGCCTGCAGATGTGGTTTAACCACTGCCTTGCATGGCCTTAGGTCCTGTTAATTATTTAGTATCTTATTGTTACAAAGAGTAACTGCAAAAGAGAAGGGGTGTAATGAAACATGTCCAACCTTCCTTCTCCTCATGGCCAGCAACTCAGTTTTAAGTTTTCTCTGGGGTCCCCTTGGTTAAGAGAGGGTCTGTTCAGTCTGCTGGAGGTCTTAGGATTTTATTTTAGTTCGCATCTCTTAACTTTGTATAGAGTTTTTTTTTAATTTGCTATTACTATCATTCTAAGTAAAGAAAAATTAAAATTTTACCATCCATCTTTATTTGTGCAATGCCAGTTTTGAATACAAATATAAATGCATTTAACTCATATGGAAAATCACAGAAATTACACCGTCTGTATTTCGTAGCTTATACATGCAAATGTATTTTGTTTTTGTCAGAACCATGGAAATGCTGCACAAAATGAACTTGACGATTTTCATTGCATTTCTTTATACACACGTGTTCTACCATCACTCTTGATCTTGGGCTTACTGATGAGTAAGGAAAGACTGAAAGGAAAAAGAACTATGGATTGGCCTTTCTCTTTTCTTCTATTTCATTATTGTCAGCACAATAAGGTGACTAATATAAAGAAGTTATGTGAGTAAGAAAAATATGATAGAGTTCTCTCATGTTTCTTAAGACATCATTGCCTTCTTTTTGTGTTCAAAGCAAGTTCAGGTTCTGAAAACCTTTGGAAAATGTGACCCTTCAGGGCTTTTTTTCCATACAGTAACAATGAACAAACCTAGTATGAAATTAAGAAAACAACTCCACTTATAATAGTGTCAAAAATAATAAAATACTTAGAAATAAATACAACAAAAAAGTGAAAAAATTATACTCTGAAAGCTACACAACATTGTTGAAAGAAGTTAAAGGAGACCTAGATGAATGAAAGACATTCCTTGTACATGGACTGGAAGACTTTATAATACGACTGCAGTGCTAAAATCGACAAGCTTATCCTAAAATTTGTATAAAAATTTAAGGAGCACAGAATAACAAAAATAACCTTGAAAACAAAGAACAAAGAGGAATTGTACTTTCTGATAGCAAAACTTACTATAAAGCTACAGTAATCAACACAAGATAGATATATAGGTAAGTGGGTAAAAAAATTAGAATAGAATTGAGTCCAGAAATAAGCCCTTGCATTGGCAGTTAATTGATTTTCAACCAGGGTACCGAGACCATTCAATGGGGGAGATGATAGTCTTTTCCACGTAGAGTGGAGGGACAACTGGATTTCTACAGGCAAAGAATGAAGTTGGACCCCCGCCTCACAGCATATACAAAAATTAATTCAAAACACATCAAAGACGTAACTGCGGGAGCTAAAACTATAGTAGTTTTAGGAAGAAAACATAGGGTACATTTTCATGACTAGGGATTAGGCACTGATTCTTTAGATATGACACCAAGAGCACAAAGAATGAAAGAAAAAAATTGGTAAATTGGTCATCAACATTAAAAACTGTTGTTCTTTAAAAGATACCATCAAAAAAGTGAAAAGACAACCAAAAAATGGGAGAATATTTTTGCAAATCATATACCAGATAAAAAACTTGTATTTAGAATATATTAATAACTCTTAAAAAGAGAAAGGCAAATAACCTAATTTAAAAGTGGACTAAGAATGTGATCAGACATCTCTCCAAGTAAGACATACAAATGTCCAATAAATGTGAAAAGATGCTCGACATCTTTAGCCATCAGGTAAATGCAAATCAAAACCACACTGTGATACCACTTCTCACCAAAAGGTGGAAACAGCTACAATGTCTGTCACCTGACAGATGAATAAACAAAATGCGGTATAGCCATGCAACGGAGTATTACTCAGTCGTTAACAAGAGACGAAGTACTGATACATGCCACAGTATTGATGAATATTGAAAACATATATCAAGTGAAAGAAGCCAGACACAAAAGAGCACATATTATGTGATTTCATTTATACGAAATGTCCAGAGTAGGCAAATCCTTAGAAGGAAAGCAGATTGGTGGCTGCCATGGGCTGGAATGTTTGGGGAGATGGAGAATTATTGCTAATGGGTTTGGGGTTTCTTTTGGGAGTGATGAAAATATTTTAAACTTCTACCGTGGTGATGTTTATACCCCTCTGATTATACTAAAAAACGCTGAATTATGAGCTTTCAGTGGGCGAATTGTCGTAAGGCAAATGGAGGGCGTACTTACCAGAGCCCAGCAGACTGCTCGGTTGGGGCTCTGACCTTCCAGGGCCAGCCCGGCAGGGAGGGAGGGAGGAATCAAGACTGGGAGGACCTCCCCCACCTCTCTCCCTCTGATCCCCTGCTGGGATTCCCACTGGGTGAGCCCAGCCAGAAGGGAGGGCAGGAAGTCTGCAGCGGTAGCCTGTACAGGTGGCCTTCTGGGGCACATGGGGAGGATAGGACGGGAGAGGACTGGAGGGACAAATGGAAGACACTCAGCACACCCACTATGCCCAGTGTGGTGACAGCATGGTCTGGGGCCCCAGGGATGGCAGGGGGGCCTTGTGCTGTGGGGAACGTGTCACCAACCCCCAGAAGCCCCGTGCAGGAAGGTCATCTGCGGGAGAGAGGAATGCACCTTTAGCCCCTAACGACCCTGCAAAAAGATGACACAGATCATTCCCAGCATTGAAGTGCGTTGGGTTTTGAGCCCAGGCAGGCAGGCCAGAAGTTGCAAGTTCACAGGCAACAATAAGAAAGATTTCCAGTTGGTTCACCAGGAAGGAGGCAGCAGGAGCTGGGGCCCCAAAGGATGAAGGCTTCCAGCAGAGTTTGTTACCAACATGGGTCTGTGTCAGAGTTGCAGGGAGGCAGCTGCAGTAATAGGCCCACCCCGCGCCAGCCTTCCTGTGGCCGGGATTCCTGGGCTTCGTGCTCAGGGTGGAAACCAACCCTGCCCCAGAACACG
>RJWJ010027580.1:0-22083 GCA_004363605.1 Indri indri
GACTCTTCTCCCAGGGGGCAGAACTCTCCGCCTACTTGCTGACTGACTGGCTCTTCAGTTACTACCGGTTCTGAACCAGAGCTGCTCAGATTGAGAGAGGCAAAAGTAGGTTTTAGCCATGCAGAGTGGCTCATGCCTGTAATCCCAGCACTTTGGAAGGCTGAGGCAGGAGGATCTCTTGAGGCCAGGAGTTCAAGAACCAGCCTGGGTGACACAGTGAGACCCCCATCTGTGCAAAAAAAAAAAAAAGAGGAAGAAGAAGAAAAATTAGTGAGGCTGAGGCAGAAGGATCCCTTGAGCCAAGGAATCTGAGGCTGCAATGAGCCATGATCATGCCACTGCCTGAGTGACAGAGCAAGATTGTCTCTAAAAAATAAGAAAAGCAAGTTCTGATGAGAACATATTTTAAGCTCCCCAGCCTTGGATTAGATCTATTTGGGACTCCCAGTGCCACTATAAAAATAAAATAAAATAAAATAAAAGCCTACTAAGGAGCTTCCCCTCTCCTCTCCTTTGCTTCCTCCCTCTCTCCCAGGACTCACAAAAAGCTCGCCCTCCCTCTCACTGTCCCTAACTTTTTTTTCTTTTTTTTTTGAGACAGAGTCTCACTCTGTTGCTGGGCTAGAGTGCCGTGGCATCAGCCTAGCTCACAGCAACCTCAAACTCCTGGGCTCAAGCGGTCCATCTGCTTCAGCCTCCTGAGTAGCTGGGACTACAGGCATGTGCCACCATGCCCGGCTATTTTTTTATATGTATATTTTTAGTTGTCTGACTAATTTCTTTCTATTTTTAGTAGAGATGGGGTCTCGCTCTTGCTTAGGCCGGTCTCGAACTCCTGATCTTGAGCGATCCTCCTGCCTCGGCCTCCCAGAGTGCTAGAATTACAGGCTTAAGCCACTGTGCCCAGCCTCACTGTCCCTAGCTTACTATCACCATCTAGAGTTGCCCTTCTGTCTGAGGCTTATTCATGGTCTCTTTGATCACAGTGGAAATATTCTGAGGAAGAGGAGAGCATTTTTCTAAACTGAAAATAGTCCCTTTCTTCTGCCTGTCTAGGGCTATGGAGGATATGCGCAATATTTACCCATCATTGTCTGACTCTCAAAGCACCTGCTACATTGCTTCTGATAAAAATCTCTCAGCCATGGTAAGTTATTTCCTCTTTGGCAATAATGACCTCACCTCACCTTTTCTCAACTTCCTGGACACAGGATGGAAGAAGGGAGGAAGCAGATAAGTCTCTTTCCCTGCTGTAGGTGCCACACCCTCTCTCCCACTTTCAGTCACTTGGTATATTCCCCTCATTCAGACCTACAGGGGTCGAGTTCTTATTCTTCCCTCTGCTTTATTTTTTTTTGAGACAGGATCTCCCTCTGATGCCTGGGGTAGAGTGCAGTGGCATGATCATAGCTCACTGCAGCCTGGAACTCCTGGGCTCAAGTGATCCTCCTGCCTCAGCCTCCCAAAGTGCTAGGATTACAGGCATGAGCCACCAGGCCTGACCTCTTCCCTCTGCTTTTATGTTTCTCGTTTTCATTCAATTCAGAAACATTTGGCAAGACATGTGTTAGGCCTAGTCCGATAGGCAATTCAGAGCTCACAGGCAAGGGAAGAGGAGAGCATAGTTTTGTTTTGTTGTTTTTAGGGTTTTTTTTTTTTTTTTAGAGATGGGGTCTTGCTATGTTGCCCAGGCCGGTCTTGAACTCCTGCCCTCAAGTGATCCTCCCGCCTCCCCCTCCCAGGGCACTGAGATTACAGGCGTGAGCCACCACACATGGGCAGTTTTTTTTTTAAAGGGAGTTAAATAAAGTATCTGCTCATAATATCTACTATGAGCCAGGCACTATGCAAGTCTCTGTGGAACCACCCATGAACAAGATAGGTTTAGAGCCTGCTCTCAGTGGTCAGAAGATGGCTGTGGTAACAGCTCAAAGGACAGTTGAGGAAGAGTTGTCTCATCCCTCTTTCTTCACCTGACTCAGCCTGCTGGGCTCAGAAGGACACACTGGAGTCTTGAGCACTGGCCAGGATGCACCCGTCCTCTTAACCTTATTGGGGAATGATTTGTTTGGTGATTTTCCATGTAAATCTATACAGTCTATTCCTCAGCTCCTTTCTAGAATTTCCTGGAAAAAAAAATACACTATATAAGTGTGTAATAATCATACATTATTAAATCATACATTAAATCATAAATCACTTGCAGGAAGCCTGGTTCTCTTCGAACAATTTCTATGGTTTTTTGGTACTTTGATTATATACTCAAAAACAATATTCCAGATTCCCTCACTTTTCCAACCTCAGATGAGATTCCCTCCCATTCCCTTCCTTTGACTAAACATTCTCTCCATCCAGATGAGGTTACAATACCCTCCTCTCCTACGTTAACTTTCTTTCACTCTAATATGCAACCTCTCTCTCCAGCCTGAGGAAAAGATACCACTCGGGTTTATTTTTCGAAAATAAATAGAGGAAATATGACATAAAAGGAACTGGAGGGAGGGGGCATGTCCTTTTCCTTCAACCCCATTGCTCTAATTGCTTTTTAATTCCCGATTCCCTGTAAACGTCTCCCTAACATTTCTCTCCAGTCTCCTCTTGCTTCTGATTCTCTTGTCATTACAGATGAAGGGCTTCATTAATGATATACTGTATTCCATGTTTACTATACTAGCCTGTCCAAAGAGCTACTTTTAAGTCTAACCTTCATCTTTTAGGCAGCAGCTCTAGCCCATTTCCTTTCATTCAAGTAAGAACAATACCCATCCCTATCTCCCTGCACCCTCTATCCTGTGCTCCCTTTGTATTTGTCCCTTAGATTCAAACAGGATCTTCCCCCTCTGCAGCCCTTCAAGAAGAGGTAGGATTAACTACCACCCAATCCCACAGAGTAACCAAAGGAAACCGCGGCCAAGGCGTAAGTGAACCCGGGAATCCATGCCCTGACTGGGCCATTCCCGGTCCGCCCCCTTTAACCCGCTCGAGCCACTCCCAGGATGAGGTCGAAGGTTCCGAGGGCAGGGCGACTACAACTCCCAGCCGGTCGTGCAGCCACGCCCCCGCCCCCCGCAGCTCCGCCCCCGCCGATTCTCCATTGGCCTTCCGGGGGTGGGGATTAGATGGGAGGTGGCCATGGGGCTGCGGCCGGGGTTTGTCCCCTTCTCGGCTTCCGTAGAGGAAGTCGCGCGGACCTTCATCTGGGGTTTTGGTGCCCCCCCCTTCCCCTTCCCCGGGGTCTGGGGGTGACATTGCACCGCGCCCCTTGTGGGGTCGCGTTGCCACTCCACGCGGACTCCCAGCTGGCTTGCTGCTCGCATTCGCCTCTCTTGGCCAGGGCTCTACCGCACCCCCAGCTGCCCAGCAATGGGGGCTGCGGTGTTTTTCGGATGCACTTTCGTCGCGTTCGGCCCGGCCTTCGCTCTTTTCTTAATCACTGTGGCTGGGGACCCGCTTCGCGTTATCATCCTGGTTGCGGGGTGAGTAGGAGGTCGAGGGGACGCGAGAGAGCGTCGAAGAGAGGGATGCGGAAGGGGCTGGAGGAACTGGGGCGAGCCTGGGAGCCTGAGTTGGGGAAGATAAGTCGTAGGTGAAGGTTTAACGCGGGTGGGGGAGTCTGGGTGATTTGCCCTTTCCCGTACTTGGTTTCCGCTTTTCAGTGATCGCACAGATTCCTCCTATGTTTCTCCCGGGGACATGAGAGGAGGCCCAAGGCCAAGACTCGTGAGGGGGCTGTGCTGACCTCGGCCGGCCGAGTCAGGTGCCCTAAAGGAGGATCCAGGAATGGGTACCTCGCCCGTCCGTGCTCTCACACTCTGACTCTTATCGCTGTGAATACTCTTTAATCAGATTTCTACCCCTTCTCCTGCCTCCAGATTTCTACAGATGAGTCCCTTGGTGGAGACACCTACCCTGTCTGGTCCGTGTCTCCCTAAACCATCCAGAAGTCTAACTTCCACTTTTCATGCTGCAGCCTTGGCGGGTTCCCCACCTTGATTTTTCTGGCTGCCCCTACCATTGCCTATCTCATTGCCCTTGTCTTTTCTTAGGGCATTTTTCTGGCTGGTCTCCCTGCTCCTGGCCTCTGTGGTCTGGTTCATCTTGGTCCATGTGACTGACCGGTCAGATGCCCGGCTCCAGTATGGCCTCCTGATTTTTGGTGCTGCAGTCTCTGTCCTTCTACAGGAGGTGTTCCGCTTTGCCTACTACAAGCTGCTTAAGTAAGAAGATGAGGTGGTCTGGAGGAGAGAGGGGCTGAGGATCGCACTATGGGAAGTGGGAAAGCCCCTGGGTGGTGGTTTGGAAGAGGAGGCACTAAGGGAGGACATTAGAGGGAAAGGAGCATCCCTGCTTTCCCTCATGTTTCCCCTACCCCACCCACCCCAGGAAGGCAGATGAGGGGTTAGCATCGCTGAGTGAGGACGGAAGATCACCCATCTCCATCCGCCAGATGGCCTATGGTGAGCCAAGGGAGGGGGATTGGAGGAGGGAGTTGGACAGCCCCTCCCCTAGGGAAGTCTCTAAACATCCACATGTTCTAAGTGGCTTCTTGTTTTCCTTCATGCCTCACTTCCAAACAGAGGTGGTCTGGAGGGAGAGTAGACGTGGAAGAATTGTGACTGGGAATGGGGAGGAGTCAGTAAACAGGCCATAGTGATCTCTGACATTGATGAGACCCTCCCTTCCTCCAGTTTCTGGTCTCTCCTTCGGTATCATCAGTGGTGTCTTCTCTGTTATCAATATTTTGGCTGATGCACTTGGGCCAGGTGTGGTTGGGATCCATGGAGACTCACCCTATTACTTCCTAACTTCAGGTAAGACCCAATTCCTATCTCACCCTCATGTCCCATTCATCCCCGTCCCTGATATGAGTTATTGGCCTTCCCTGGGAGACTTCTTTGGCTCAGCATCTCAGGAGGCTGGGAGAAGATCAGGGATGTATCTCATCCCCATCTCCCTCCCTGCAGCCTTTCTGACAGCAGCCATTATCCTGCTCCATACCTTTTGGGGAGTTGTGTTCTTTGATGCCTGTGAGAGGAGACGGTACTGGGCTTTGGGCCTGGTGGTTGGGAGTCACCTACTGACATCGGGACTGGTGAGTTGGAGACAGGCGCCTGGATCAGGGAGACAAGCGTTTAATGGTGAATGGGATGTGGGGGAAAGTATGTCCTCACTTAACACTTTTAACTTAACTTGGGAGGAGGTGGAAAGGTAAGTCTTTAGAGGTCTCTCACCTCAGCATCAATTATATCACCTGCTCTGGGGAGGAGTTTCAATGGATTAGCCAAACTGTATGCATTCCTGTGAGCAGGAGTGGCAGAACCTTTGAGGCAGCTGAAAACCAAAAGTCCCTTTAATCACAAGATGGTGGTGCTCTGAAGGGAAAGACTGAGAATTTGAGAGTGATATCTGGAGGAGGTTTGAGTCAAAGGCACAAAGAGAATATGTGGGGATTGGGTGGGGGGTGGGGTGGGAGAATCTAACCTCTTTTCTACTTTTACCCTCATTCCTAGACATTCCTGAACCCTTGGTATGAGGCCAGCCTGCTGCCCATCTATGCAGTAACTGTTTCCATGGGGCTCTGGGCCTTCATCACAGCTGGAGGGTCCCTCAGAAGTATCCAGCGCAGCCTCTCGTGTAAGGACTGACTACCTGGACTGATCGCCTGAAAGATCCCACCTGCTTGTGCACTGCCCATGACTGAGCCTAGCCCCAGCCCGGGTCCATTTGCCCACATTTTCTGTCTCCTTCTCATTGGTCTATCCTACCACCTTCAGGGTTTTGCTTTGTCCATTTGTGACCTTTAGTCTCTAAGCTTTACCAGGAGCAGCCTGGGTTCAGCCAGTCAGTGACTGGTGGGTTTGAATCTGCACTTATCCCCACCACCTGGGGACCCCCTTTTTGTCCAGGACTCCCCATGTGTCAGTACTCCGCTCTCACCCTGCCCAAGACTCACCGCCCTTCCCCTCTGCAGGCCGACGGCAGGAGGACAGTCGGGTGATGGTGTATTCTGCCCTGCGCATCCCACCCGAGGACTGAGGGAACCTGGGGGGGACCCCTGGGCCTGGGGTGCCCTCCTGATCTCCTCGCCCTGTATTGCTCCATCTCCAGTCTGGACAGTGCAGGTTATCAAGAAAAGGGACCTAGTTTAGCCATTGCCCTGGAGATGAAATCAATGGAGGCTCAAGGGTAGATGAGCTCTGAGTTTCCCAGTACCCTCTCCCCAGACTGAACATCTTGGTCTTTTTCTCAGGTCTGAGGGTGTGATAAAGACCCCAAACTGCCTTTTTTTCCTTTTTTGAGTAGGGGGAGGGAAGAAGTATGTTGGAACTCTTCTAATCTCCTTGGGCTCTATTTTCTCTCCTCAAATTGCTCCTCATGGCTGGGCTCATTTCTGTCCATTTCCCCTTGGTCCCAGGGCCTGGGGGGGAAGGGAGGAAGTGCATGTTTGGGAACTGGCATTACTGGAACTAATGGTTTTAACCTCCTTGACCACCAGCATCCCTCCTCTCCCCAAGGTGAAGCGGAGGGTGCTGTGGTGAGCTGGCCCACTCCAGAGCTGCAGTGCCACTGGAGGAGTCAGACTACCATGACATTGTAGGGAAGGAGGGCAGATTTTTTCTAGTTTTTAATTGGGGTGTGGGAGGGATGGGGACGTTTTCTATAAACTGTAACATTTTCTGCTGAGGGTGGAGTGTCCCATCCTTTTAATCAAGGTGATTGTGATTTTGACTAATAAAAAGGACTTTGTAATTGTGGGGGAACTTGGCTTTTAAGGGAGGGGATAACACGTTAATTGAGATTTCTGCCCTCTTGTGTCTCTTGCCCAGCCTCTTTCGTAACCTGGCAACCACTGATCTCCAAACATAGCTTTGGTGCAAGGGCAGAAATCGGGGCTGGTGGTTGAACATGTCAGAAACTTTGGGTTAAGTATTTTCCCAGAAGTGAATCTTCTCTCCCACGGATGAGATGAAAGGAGTTAATCACCCATGTTTCTTATTCTCTATCCTTCGCCCATCTCTACCACCTGAGAGATTAAGGAACTCGTCCTCCCTCAAGAGCCCTAAAGGATAGGCCAGAATTAAAGTCAGAAACTTTGATTTCCAAATATATTGAGCAAAAAAATATAACCCTAACAGCAATTCTTTTTCCTAAGGGGAGATCCTGCAATATATCTAGGGAAAGAGACATAAAGGTTGGGGGGCTTTGGGGCACATCCCGAACTTCCCCTACAACTAAACACAGTATGTTCTCTGCATTAGCAGCACAGGATCTCCTGATCTCGTACATATTTTGAGAGGCTGAAGGCTCTGCTGTTCCTCCTTGAATGAGAGCCTGGGTTCATACCTCTCTGTCAGGGATATCCAGAGGAAGGAAGGGTGTCTGCCTACTAAGTATTTTCTGGCTCTCTGATAGGCGTGAGGGGAAGGCATCCATCTCCACGGTATCTTGAGAGGTAGTCTATGCCTCAGTGGTGGCTTGTGCTGAGGTGAAGACCACACTCTTCCGGTTTTCCAGCCTCTTCTTCCTGGAAAGGGGAATGGTTCATGGGCATGACTGGTGTCCTAGGTGAAGCAGATTAGAGATGGGTTAAGAGAATGCTTTTTAATAGAAGAGAAAGGACTGGAAGAATGGAAAGTAGGACCTCACCGAATCTTTCTAGCGATGAAATAAGCAGCCAGCAGAAGGCAGAGGCAGCCAACCAAGATTCCTGCACCTAGACTCAGCATTTCACCTGGGGCGGGGGGGATAAAGATGGCAGGCATCAGTTTAGGACTAACAGATTCTGAGCCTTTCCCCCACTTGCCGAGAGCATTCCTAGTACCTGGGTAGGGCTGTCTTACCTGTGGTATACAAGGATCCCGCTGTAAGGGAAGAGAACTTGGGTCAGTGGGACTTCCCCATCCCAGCTCAGGGCAACACTGCTTCTATGCCTGGGAAGATCACCTGCGAGTGGGGGGTGGTTCCCAGTCTAACCTAGTCCTGAAAACCCCTTCCCCTCTTAGCCTTTTCCTTCCCAGGGGCTCCCTAGTTCCTGCCACTGAGTCCCTCAGTTTCCCATCTCCTCTTCTGAGACCCGCACAGTCACCTTGGATGAAAGAAGCAAAGACCGTGCGCTGATTGAGAGGCTGAGGGGCTCGGTAGTTCTGTACCAGGAGCTTGGAGGGTTCTTCTTCCGTGGAGAACAATGTCTCCTGGAGCTTTTCCAGCTGAGGAGTAGAAGAGTGGGAGAAGTGCCGCTTTGGGGAGTGGGGGAGGGTCTGAAGTTACAACTATGTCTCTTACTTCTCCGCGACTTACCTGCCCCATTGAAATCTGGGCCCTTCCACTGAAGACTGTCCAGAGCACACTTTGGTAGCAGGGAGGCGTTGTGAGCGAGCCGTTGTAACGGAAGAACTGCCCAAGCTCTGTGGGGAGCAGCTCCCTCACGTTGAAGGGAGGCACCGAGGTCTTCTGATCTGGGAAGAACAGACTAGGACTCGTCTTCCTCTCACTGCGTCCTAGCTTACATAGACATGGCTCCCAGAAGCTAAACTCCCTGGCCTTAACTTAGTGAGTGCCTCATCCCAAGGCTTCTTAGGTCAGTTTTTGAAAGTTTCTCTGAAGTCTAGTGTCACCTGCTCCTGCTATAGGTTTTTGGGCTCACCTTTATGCCTGATTTCATGCAAGTGACTCAGAATGTGTTCGTAAGCTATATTCTTAGTCTCACCCACCTGCAAGGGGAGGAAAGGGAGAGAGTTTGGAATGAGTCCACTTTTGGAATAAAACATTTCGTGTACACAATAAATTGTCCGGGTGCATTGCTGCCTGCCTTGGGAGGGAGGCCAGCAACAGAGTAAGTCTGATAGAGAAGAAGTAGAAAAGGACCTAGACGAAATTGGGGACCACTGACCTCAATTAGGATGCCCAGGACAGCCAGGCCCTGAGGTCTCTGAGCAGCCTCACTCAAGCTGTCATAGGAATCAGAGTCATAATGTACGATGTGGAGCTGAGGGAAAGGAGAGGAAATTGAATTATTTATGTTTCCCCAGCCCCTTCGGGGCCTTGATCCTTGAAGCTGTCACCACCGCCACCATCAGCATGCACTAGGGATAAGATTGGGCTTTATCCCCCCAGTATGACTTTTCCCAGTGTCCAGATCCTTCCTTTCCCCAGGACTGGCCATCCCTGTCACTGTGTCCTAGTCCAAACTCTGTTCCCTGGTACCTCGGCAGCTGTGGCTTCACTGTTGATCTGGTGTTCTGACCCCCCAGGGGATCCTTTCTGACCCCAGTGCAGGTGGAGCTGGGCAGCTACATATTTTCGGGGAAGTCCGCCCAGATACAGGGTAGCGGGCAGAGAGAGTTGCACTGTGAGGAAAAAAGCAAGCGAGGGTTGGTGGGGGAATGTGGGCACATTCCCACCCCTGGTTTGCCACCACTTCCTGGGAGACTAGGCCTTCCTCTTCTAATTTCCTCCCCCAGGAGCACCCAGTTCCTCCCATAGGCTAGTGTGTTTCTGGCATATCTCCCCTTTTCTCAGTGAAGATCAAGTCAATGCTATGATAGTAACCTACCCATTGAGCTTGATCACAGACATTTCAATTCCCAGTTTGGCTACAGGAGTCGGATCTCCATTCTCATATCTCCAAATTCATGGACGAAGCTTTCCAATTATTCACAAGTTATGAGACTACTTCTTTCCCCTGACTCCTAAGATTTGAACTGGAGCCTACAACTCCTCTTACCTGTATGACCATTATTGTGCAGGTCCAAAGGCTCCGTGCCAGGCTGGTCATATCCATGGGGCTGGAGAGCAGGCAACTCAGGGTCAAATGTCACACTGTCTGTCTGGATGTCAATGGGGGACTGGGCATTGCTCCCACACTCAGGGTAAGAGGCTGGCCAATGGTCCTGACCATGTGGTCCTGGTGGGGGTTACCAAGGACATTGGTCCTGCCCTCCTGCTCCAGCCACCCTTCAACCCCCGCCCCCCAAACCAAGTTATACATCTGTGTGGAGGTATAAGTGCATCTCCCTCCACCCAGGTTAAGACCCCAGTTGTGCAGGGCTGGGTGAGGTAGGAGTCCCTGCTGGACTTCATGCTGCAGTTCCTCTCACCTACCCAGAGGTGGTGTCGATTCCCCAACTATTCTGATAAATGGGGAGTGGCGGCTCTTTTACTTACCTCTAGTTTGAGAACAAGAAAGCTAAATGAAGGGAAGAGGGGATGGATAGAAAGCCTGAATACCCAGAGAGGTGGGATTAGGAAGTAGGAGTAGAAAAATGAGGGGAAATAAAATCCTAGAGAGAGGGGGTCTCCTTGGGGCCCCTATCAAGTGGCCTTGGGATTCAGATATCCTGACTGTCCATCATTCACTTCTTGTTCTCACACAATCTTTAGACCTTGGCCTTGCATGGACCCTGGAGTTCAGTTAAGTCATTAATCAACAGTTCATAGGAATTGAGTTCCACCTCCCCCAGGGACACAAACCATCCTGCCAGCCTCTTCCTCACCCCTGACTTCCAGCTCTGTCCCAATTCTGGATGCAGGTTGTGGGTAGGATAGAAAGAGCCAGAAGGAGATCAGGCAGCTAAGCTCCGAGTTCTTTTCCACACCCAGTTTCCATTCTACTCTGGCTCCCTCACTCCTGCATGGATTTACTCAGGACCTAGGAGCCATGTGTGTGAAACCCAGGGCATAAGGAGACCCAGAAGAGAGGAGCCAGGGTGAGAAGCTAAAGGAAACCTCCTCTCCGCCCGCACGACGTGTGGGTGAGGAGGCCCACCGGTGTGAAAGGGGTGTCAGTAGGCCTCAAGTTCTGCTCTCACCCTCGTATGTCCAGTGTTGACCTGCAAGGCAGAAAAGTCTGGGTTACAGCCAGCACAGCCCGGGGCAGTGCCCCGGCCTAACCTCTCCCCTCCCTTGGAACTCGAGCTCCACCTTCCTCTCTGGTCCCCGCCTCCTCCCTGCACTCAGGCACTTCCCAAAGGAAGCCCTGAAACTGGACACCTCCGTGGAAAGGTGGTGGTGGGGGTGCTGTCTAAAGTCACTAGCCAGGCCGTGCTTGTGCTTGCTAAAGGACAAAGGGGAGGAGGAATGGAAGGAGAGAAAGCTGGGAGACTAAAATTAACCTGGATCCAAATGTGCTGTTGGCCCGGCCCTTACTTCTCTCTAACCTGTGCCAAGTCAATCTAACACTTAGAAGATTGGAGTCGGGTGGGGCGAGGGTGTGGGCAAAGGGTTTGGAGGAAAGGGACTAGAAAGGGGGGAGGGGAAAGAAGTTCGGTGAGTGTGTGTGTGTGTGTGTGTGTGCATGCGCACACACCAGCACAGGGGTACTGCTGACGGGAGAAAGGGGATTACTCCTTTGCTTTGAAGCATTGTATGAATCAAGCCACTGAGTTGTAAATTAACATTGAAGTTCTTCCTTTCTGGTCCTAGTAGCTCTAGAGGAAGCTCCCCCTGTCACCAGGAGCCTCTGCTCCCTACATTCCCGGATGGCTAGGGAAGAGGGGAGTCAGGACAGGGTCTACCCTAGATTGAGAGTGGTGGGTGGGCACAGGCAGCCAGGCTGGCAGGGACAGGATGAAAGTGAAGCATTGTGTGTGAAAAAGGGAGCTGCCAGCTGGGTCACATGCCAGGCTCTCATGCAGTCCTGTCTCTGGCTGAAAGGCTGGGGGTCTGCCGGTCCGGCCCCTATCTGGGGCCAAACGGCCTCCAGAAGAAAAGGGAGGCCTTGTGGGTTTTCGCTGCAATATTCAAATTGCTAGAAACTCTGGAGAAAAATCTTAAATTTTTCCTGTCTCTTATTCCTTTAAGTTCCTTGGCCTTGTAAAATATCCTGGATCTCATCCTTGATCTATTCTGCTGGCCCACTCCTCGGTTTAGACAAGTCTGAAAAGCAAGGGCCGGGCGCGGTGGCTCACGCCTGTAATCCTAGCACTCTGGGAGGCCGAGACGGACGGATTGTTTGAGCTCAGGAGTTCGAGACCAGCCTGAGCAAGAGCGAGACCTCGTCTCTACTAAAAATAGAAAGAAATTAATTGGACAACTAAAAATATATAGAAAAAATTAGCCGGGCATGGTGGCACATGCCTGTAGTCCCAGCTACTTGGGAGGCTGAGGCAGAAGGATCGCTTGAGCCCAGGAGTTTGAGGTTGCTGTGAGCCAGGCTGACGCCACGGCACTCACTCTAGCCGGGCAAAAGAGTGAGACTCTGTCTCAAAAAAAAAAAAAAAAGTCTGAAAAGCAGGGTAAGGGAGGGCTGGAGGCAGCCTCTGGTTTACTAGCTCTGTGGGACACCCCAACAACTGGAGTTCCCTGGTTCTGTGAAGGCACCCTTTCCCTCCCATCAAATCCTCAGCACACTGCTTCTACATCTTTTACCTATTTTTTTGTTTCCTCAGATGAGATTTGCGACTCTCCATTTGGCTCCCACTTCCCGCCCCCCCCCAGCCCCCACATCATCCTCTCTGCCTTCCCCTCTGCTCTCTGGACACCCCCTTCACCCTGTTTTTCCAACAGACCTCAATTACACACCTATTATGTGCTGGCTACTGTGCTAGGCACGGGAAACACAAAAATGAGGTGTAGGGTCCCTGGGAACACTCCTGGAACACCTCAGCCTGTTCTCCCAAGTATCCTTTCTCATCTCCTGGGAGTTCCTGAAAGTCCTTTGTAAACTATAAAGTACAGGCCAGGCACGGTGGCTCACGTCTGTAATCCCAGCACTCTGGGAGGCCAAGGCCCGCAGATCATTTGAGCTCAGGAGTTCGAGACCAGCCTGAGCAAGAGCAAGACCCCGTCTCTACTAAAAATAGAAAGAAATTAGCCAAACAACTAAAAACATATAGAAAAAATTAGCCGGGCATGGTGGCGCATGCCTGTAGTCCCAGCTACTCTGGAGGCGGAGGCAGGAGGATCACTGGAGCCCAGGAGTTTGAGGTTGCTGTGAGCTGGGCTGACGCCACGGCACTCTAGCCCGGGCAACAGAGCGAGACTCTGTATCAAAAAAAAAAAAAAAAAACAAACGAAAAACTATAAAGTACCAAACAAATATTGACATGATTGCTACTGCTTTCAGGGGAAAACTGGGAAGTTAGTTTAGGATCAAGAGGGGCCTTTGGCCATGAGGGGATCCATTGGAGATCAGGGTCTAAGTTGGGCAGGAGGTGTAGGGGGTATGCTCCCCCCACCCCAAGGACCTCTCGAGCCTTTCACTCCAGGCCTCTTTGACTTCCTGACTGGAGCAGTTCATAAATAAAGCAAGCCAGGAGGGCTGCATGGGACCAGGGCAGTGGGGGAAAGAGCTCACAGGGCAGTGGGGGAAAGAGCTTTGGAGAAAATCCGTAGCCTGCAAAGAGATTCCAGCACTTGTGTGTGTACATACCCTGCCCCCGGGACTAGTTTTCCCCCATCCCCAATAACAGCAAGACTGGGAAGGCAAAGAGAAAAACAGGGGAGTGGTCCTCACACTCTCTTTTCGAGCCTATTATTCCAGCCCCTAGGCTTCCTTTTACACCTTTCCTCCCCCCATTAAGCACACATAGCGACATGTGGACATCGGCACAGATCCACACAGAGACATCCAGTGTACCTACCCCCATCTGCAGCCAGGATCCAAATCACCTCTAGCAGGAAGGCGAAGAACAACATGGTATCCCAGAAGGGGCACAGGGGACTGGGAGTTTAGGGACTAGAGGACTAGGGCGGGCAGAGAGGGGAGAGAGAGAGAGAGAGAGAGAGAGAGAGAGAGAGAGAGAGACAGATAGACAGAGGGAAAGAGAGAGGAGAGTTTCTGGCGTTGAGTGTATTTATCTCTTTTTCTCTTGCTGTCTCTACCTCCGTGGACTTCAGGGAATTTGGTTTTTAGTAGGATACTGTGGATTTCTAGGTCCCCAGGACAAATCCCCTGCTGCCTCTCCCTCTCTCTGCCCTCTCTCTTTATCTCCCTCTGCAGTCTTCACTCCACTTGCCGGCCAGTGACTTCACAACTGCCTCCTGCTTTTAAGGTGGCTCTGGACGGGTGTATGTGGGGAGGGGGGGCTGCCTGGGCTGCTGGCGAACAGCTCCTTAAATAGCCGATTAGGTATGCAGGATGGCCCCGCTTGGATCTGGAGCTCCACGGGTTTCACCGGAGCCCTGGCCCTGGCTCAGGAGCCCAGCTGGAGTGAGCTCTTCCCTCCTCTGCTAGTCACACAGATGCTGGTCAGACGGGTGTCCCCCGGAGCAGGTGAGGGCAAGGAAGGCGGGCTTTGGGGTCCATTCCTGTGCCCTCCAGAGGACACTGTATTCATCCCCGTTTTCTCTGAGGAGCAGCTCCCTGAGGGGTAAGGTGGGGTGACCTGTTCCCGATCCCCTGCAGAATCTGAGCTGCCCTGGAATAGGAGGGGTCCAGAGTTCCAAGATACGTAACAAGGAGTTGGGGACTCAGGGTGCAGGTGAGGGGTAGGAATTCAAGGACTAAAACCTGCTTTGTGGAAAATAAGGAAGAGAAATGAGGCAAGGAGGACTTGTCTGGAGCGATCTCTTCTCTTGTGCCTGTCACCACCCCCTTCCCACGGTGAGGCCTGGGTCCACGTGCCTATGTGGCCCGGAGGGGGGCGGTTTTGTTTGCTGCATAAAGCCCATTTGTGTGTCCAGCGGGGGAGGGGCCGCAGCAGCACCATGGAGAGACAGCGGCTCTAACTGCCAGACCCGGCCACCTCCCTCCCCAGGGAGCCCAGATCTAGGGCGGCTTTTGTCACTGAAGAGGACACTGACCCCTGGCAGAGAGGCCGGGGCAGGAAGAGAGATGGGGAAACTTTAGTAACAATCACTACCACCAGCAGAAAAAGGCGGACTCCAGAGAAAGAGAGGGGAGGGACCAGAGAGAGACCATGTGATCCAGACAGAAGAGGGGCCCAGGGTCTTCCCTCCTGCTTAACAAAGAGCCAATGCAGGACAAGTGGAACTGAGTGAAACCTGCCACCAAAGAGCTGGGCCAATGGAGCACGGAGGCTGCGCGTCTCAGGAATGTGGGCTGGTGTGTGCTCCCCCACGGGCCTAGAAATCCCGATTGGAATGTACATCCTAAATCCCTCATTAGAAAATGTGAAACCCACAGATAATTTCAAGCCAGACATAAAACCTCTTTCTCCTCCATGCCCTTCACCAGAGTTACCAGCCAGGAGGATGCACCCATTCGAGCTCCCTTTGCCCTCCTTGCTCCTGCTGAGTAGCAATAAATAGCCAAACAAAGGGAGCAGAAGCTAAATAAGGGAGCCAGGATAAAAGCCAAATGAACAGAATAATGCGTGTGCTGGATCATCAGTTCCTGCAGAGACAGGCACTCACCATGCCTTTCTGTCCCCTGTGATTGATCTGCAAAGCAAAGCCAGTTTGCAGATCTCATTTCCTTTTTTATTCTCTTATCACCCCCTGAATTATTTTTCCCCTACAGGAAAGTTTTGTATTTTGAGGTTCCTCCAAAGCTCCATCCATCCCATCTAAGACGAATAAAAGGCTTAAAGTATAAATTGGACTTCTGCGGAATCAGGATAGTTAACTCAGAGGAATAGAAAAAAAGAAAGAAGGCAGAGATATCTTGGTATGAAAGAAGAGGTCTAGCAGGAAAGAAGACGTCTGGACAGAATGACCTGTGTCAGGACAGAGTTCCCCAGAGCGGCAGGGGCTGAGATTCAGACTCCCAAGGCAGGTAGTCTCTTGCCGAGCGCCACCTCCTGGCTCATCTATGGATTCAAAAATTTTACTGAAACATGTTTTGTGTGCGATTCCTTCGGGGAAGTTATTTCCCTGCCGGTGGGATTTGGGATTTCACAAAGACAGCTTAGCCTCAGACCAACACTTCCCTGATCCTGGGACCCTCCAAGCCTTTGTGCTTCCCAAACGGATAAAGGCCCCGTTTTCTAAGAAAGAGAGAGAGAGGAAACAAGCACCGTCCTCCGGGGACTTGACTTTATTTGTTCTTTGGCTTTGCCGTGGTTATTTCTGTTGTTGCTTTCTAGCCATGCTGATTTGGACTGGGTGTCAAGAGGACCCTTCTATATAAGTTAAAATTTAAAAAGTGACAAAACCCTCACTCCTCCGCCTTCTTTGTTTCTACTCAAACTCTGGCACCTTTGTTTCAGTTCTGACTTCTCCCTCTCAAGGTTTTTTCTCACTCTGGGGTTGGCTAAAAATCTTAAAAAACCAAAACCAAGTATTCCCCTGCCTTCTGGCGCCATCTCCTGTCCTTGGAAATGCACTGGAACTTGAACAAGTCAGAATCAAAAGTGTCCCAGTGTGGTGACTTTTTTGTTTCGTCTTTTCTTAAAAGGTCTTAACCTAGATATTTAAACTCGCTAGTCTAAAGCACAGTACAGGAACCCACTAAGTGCTCTGAGTTTGTGTGGTGGAGTAAATGAGAGTTCAACAAGGAAGGAAAGCAGAACAAAAGGAAGCAAGCATGGTCACACAGGAACTTACTCAAGCTCCAGTACGGCGGATAACTAATTGCCAAGAAGAGAGGATCAGTGAGGAGACAGGATTAGATGGAATGAGATTTTCTAGAAGAGCAAGCCTTGTGCCATGAAGAAATACAGACCCAGAAGTGTTCTAGTTCGGTAGGTAATTGCATTTATCACATGCTCGTCTTCTAACACATTGGTACTGAAGCCCCTTAAGCAAACACAAAAGTGTTTAAGAAATAAGTCAAAGTAATTTAGGGGAGGAGGGTGGTCAGGACTGTTTGAATCATTTCTCGGTTTTCCAGTTCACATTACACAACAGATGCAGTATGAGAATCTTGTAAACAGAGGACAGGTAAAAGCTTGTGGTTTGAAACATTGTAACTCATTTAATTATAAAGGATAAATTACAATATTTTAGGGTTTTTTTTTTTTCACTCTGTCACCCATACTAGAGTGCAGTGGCCTGATCATAGCTCACTGTAGCTTCGAATTCCTAGGCTAAAGTGATCCTCCTGTCTTAGCCTCCCAAAGTGCTGGGATCACAGGCATGAGCCACATGGGGCCTTCAGCTGTAATTTTGTGTCATGTATTATTTTTGTGAACAGAACGCTGCCTGGTACATAAATATTTGTTGATTAAATGAATGCATCTAGTCATTGGAACATTTATTTACTTTCTTCCTGTCTCTGTTATTTTATAGAATTTTAGAGCAGAGGGCCCTCAGACATCATTCCAAACCCCTACCCTGTAGAGACTGAGTTTTGAGAGATTTAAGAATTCAGCCATGATTGGTCATATATCTGCTAGACTAAACCAGAACAAGGACATTGGCACCAGTGAACTTTCTCCTACACCACTGGTTCTCGAATGTCAATGTGCATCAGAATCACTGGGAAAGCTTATTAAAATACAGATTTTGGGCCTTACCCCCATAGTTCCTTTTTCTGTGGGTCTGGTGTGTGTCCAGGCCTACATTTGCATTCCTAACAGGTCCCCAGCTGATGGTGACGCTGGCAGTTGAGGATCCACACTTGAGAACCACCGCCTTGTACCAATGGGAGAAGCAGAGATATTAATAATAAGGAGTTTGCCATTCTTTGTAGGAATTCCAGCCATTTGGAATCACTCTTTGCAGTCGCCTTTTTCTTTGAGGTTACAACAATTCCTTTACTAGTTTACAAACATATATTAAGTTCTTCTTGGTGCTAGGTACTGTGCCATGCCATAGAAATACAAAAATGAATAAGACATAATCCTTGCCCTCAAGAACTTCAGAGTTTCCTAGGGGATGCAGATACCTTACCCAATTACTAGCATACAGTGTTGAGAAGTTCTAAATAGCGGTAGAGCAAAGTGTTACGGGAACCAAGGTAGCAGGGGCAGGGGAACAATTAGCAGTGAGATTTTCTTTACCTCTCAGCAATCTCTCCACAGGATGGGAACATAACTAGGGTAATTTAACCAGGTCCTGTAGATATATGTAAGAACATAACAAAGCAGGCAGACCCATGGCTCATTGTCTCCAAGAGTAACACCAAAAGATAGGTTATGTCAAAGCAGGATTCTCATTAATATTTATTAACCTACTTCCTCTGGAGGAAGGGAGGAAAAAGGATGTCACGGTGCCCTGGAATTGTAAGTATTTCTTCCATCTGCACTGGTGGTCACCTCATTCTGCCTGTCTTCTTCCCTTCCTTCTTATTCTCTACTATTTTTCTAACTCAAATGAATATTTTGTACCCAACCCAAACAAAAGATGTTAATGTTTCTACCATTTCCCTGCAAGGGTGAGAAACTTTCTTTCTTTCTTTTTTTTTTTTGAGATGGAGTTTTACTCTGTCACCTGGGCTAGAGTGCTGTGGAGTCAGCCTAGCTCACAGCAGCCTCAAACTCCTGGGCTCAAGCAATTCTCCTGCCTCAGCCTCCCGAGTAGCTGGGATTACAGGCATGAGCCACTGCGCCTGGCTGAGAAACTTTCATTAATGAGAATTTTTCCTTTGTTTTTGAAAGAATGATTATGTCTGAATCCTTACAAGAATAGGAATCAGAGGATGATATAGCAAAATCTTGTGATGGTGGGTACTTTATTGCTGGTTTAAATCATCCCCCAAGTCAGAAGTCTGTTCTCAGATCAGATTGTGACAAATTTGGATTTGGATTTGGATTTCTTTGAAACCTTATGGCAAAAGAAATTGTTGTGTTTTCATTGACATCTTATTTGCTCTCAAAATAGCTATCCAGTTTTTAGAAGGACCTGAGTCTTGAAAGGTAAAGGGACTTGGCTGAGGTCACATTAAAAATATGATTAAAACAAAGGATCAGGCTCCGATTTATCCCTCACTCAAAACATGTTAAGACAGTCAACAAAAACAAAAATCTTTAAAGTGAACAGAGGACATTTCCAACTCTGGCTGCTGCTGCCTCAGTTAATGCCCGCTAGTAGTTGGGCAGGCATTGCTCTGAGGAGGAAATCCAAATACAAAAGCAACTTTTTTTATAAATTTAAAGTTATTTCTAAGACAATATGTGCAAGAATGAAATATATTTATTAATGAGCCCATAAACTCTTCATTATCCCCATTTTCTGCCAACCAACATGCTTATTATTTCGTGTATTATAAATCTTTTATTTAAGTATCACTATCACAGGTTGGTTATATAATAAATCTATGCATGTTAGAAAGAGCTGACTGCTTTGCTCCTTTTTTGTTTTGTTTTGTTTTGTTTTTTGAGACAGAGTCTGGCTCCGTTGCCGGAGCTAGAGTGCTGTGGCATCAACCTAGCTCACAGCAACCTCAAATTCCTGGGCTCAAGTGATCCTCCTACCTCAGCCTCCCGAGTAGCTGGGACTACAGGCACCACCATGCCTGGCTAATTTTTTCTATATATATTTTTTAGTTGTCCAGATAATTTCTTTCTATTTTTAGTAGAGATGGAGGTCTCACTCTTGCTCAGGCTGGTTTTGAACTCCTGACCTTGAGCCATCCTCCCACCTCGGCCTCCCAGAGTGCTAGGATTACAGGCATGAGCCACTGCACCCGGCTGCTTTGCTTCTTTTTTAAAAATCAAAAAGAAAGTAATTACTTCAAGTTGGCTCCAGAATGGAAGAAGACATGAGATCTTAGCAATAGCTTGTTACTTTTCCTCTCAATTATTATTTTTTAATTGTGTAAGTAATACCTGTTAGGAAAAATAGAAGATTCAAAGAATAAAAAAATAGGCCGGGTGCGGTGGCTCACGCCTGTAATCCTAGCCCTCTGGGAGGCCAAGGTGGGTGGATTGCTCAAGGTCAGGAGTTTGAGAGCAGCCTGAGCAAGAGCGAGACCCCATCTCTACTAAAAATAGAAAGAAATTATTTGGACAACTAAAAATCTATGTAGAAAAAATTAGCCGGGCATGGTGGCACATGTCTGTAGTCCCAGCTACTCGGGAGGCTGAGACAGTAGGATTGCTCGAGCCCAGGAGCTTGAGGTTGCTGTGAGCTAGGCTGACGCCACGGCACTCTACTCCAGGCAACAGAGTGAGACTCTGTCTCAAAACAAAACAAAAAACCAAACAAACAAACAAAAAAAAGAATAAAAAAATAAAAATAACATCTCTCAAAATTCTCCCAATTAGAGATAACCAATGTTAACATTCAGATATTTTCTAAAAGATTCTGATCTTTTTTCTATAATATGAAACTATATATAAATGCTGATTTTTATATGTGTATATTCTATTTTTTACAAAATGGGACCATACTATATGCATAATTGGCCTATAACCTGTTTTTTTCCTTAACACTATTTTGTGAACGTCCTTCTATTAATATGTCAATGAATCTATATCTGTGTTATCAACTTAATGACTACATAGTATCACACACAAGTAACCTAATGTACTTAACAAATCCTCTACATTTGGACTGTCAGATTGTTTTCAATTTTGACCTATGACAAACAATACTTCACTAGCATATTCCTATCCATATATATTTACACAGTTGTCCGGTGGTTTCCTAGAGGTAGAATTGAAAGAGGATATGCATTCTTTTTAAAAACTTGTTGTTATGAAAACTTTCAAACTCATCCTTTTTTTTTTAAAGTCAGGTTCCTGGAGGTATAATATACACACAGTAAAATTCACCCTTTTAGTGTACGGTTCTATGAGTTTTGACAAATACATATAGTCATGTAACCAACCAACATAATCAAGACATGGAACAACTTCACCACTAGTGTCCCCACCATAATTTTCTTGTGCTCTTTTGTACCCAACTTCTCTTCCCACACTCATCCTTTGGTAACTACCGATCTGTTTCTTGACCCTATAATTTTGCCTTTCTCAGAATGTCTTATGTATGAAATTACACAGTGTGGCCTTTTGAGTTTGGCTTTCACTTAGCATTTATTCATGTTGTTGCATATCAAGAATTTGTTCCACTTTATTGCTGACTTTTTCTATTGTATGGATGTACCAGTTTGTTTCTCTATTTGCCAATTGAAGAATATGTGGGTTGTCTTTATTTATTTATTTTTTTTGAGACAGTCTCACTCTGTCAACTGGGCAACAGTGCAGTGGAGTCATCACAGCTCACAGCAACCTCAAACTCCTGGGCTCAAGCGATCTTCCTGCCTCAGCCTCCAGAGTAGCTGGGACTACAGGCACATGCCACTACACCCGGCTAATTTTTCTATTTTTTGTAGAAATGGGGTCTCGCTCTTGCTCAGGATGGTCTCAAACTCCTGGCCTCAAACAATCCTCCTGCCTCAGCCTCCCAGAGTGGTAGGATTACAGGCACGAGCCACTGGCCTTGTTTCTTTCTATTTTTTGGCAACCACAAATAAAACCATTATAAACATTCGAGTATAGGTCTTTTTTATTTTTATTTTTTAATTTAATTTTTTTATAGACAGGGTCTGGCTCTGCTGTTCACTGTAACCTCAAACTCCTGAGCTCCAGTGATCTCTCCCCTTCAGCCTTCTAAATAACTGGGACTACAGGCGTACATGACCACAACTGGCTAATTTTTTAAAAAATTTTTTGTAGAGATGGAGTCTTGATATATTGCCTGGGCTGGTCTCGAACTCCTGGCCTCAAGCAATCCTCCTGCCTCAGCCTCCCAAAGTGCTGGGATTACAGGCGTGAGCCATCAAGCTGGCCAAGTACAGGTCTTTGAGTGGACATATATTTTTATTGTTCTTGAATAAATACCTAGGAGTGAGAGTAAATAGCTTGTGCTGGATTGTACGGTAAATGTTACGTTTAACTTTGTAAGAAACTGCCAAACTGTTTTTCATAGTGGTTGTACTGATTTTCATTCCCATTAGCAATGTATGAGAGCTACAATTTTTTCTCATTCTTGCCAGCACTTGATATTGTCAGATAAAAAAAAAAAAGAGTAGCCATTCAAATAGATGTGCAATAGGTGTTAATCATTTTGCTTTTACTTTAGGATATGAACTTTTTAGGGTTTTTCTACATTTATTGCCATGTTGCCTTCCATAAAGGTTATACTCCTCCAATGGTATTTACATAAAGTCATCACTCTTTTCTTCTTTCTTTAGGGACATAAACAAAGGCCCCTAGAATTGGTGTTCCAGCTCTAGGCAAAAATTCAGTATTTTTCTTTCCTTTGTGACCTTTTAGCTATCACACAGAAATAAAATTC